>JAJLSX010000086.1:9004-38761 GCA_030567815.1 Ogataea piceae | reverse complement strand
GGGGGAATAAAGATACCGGGAATTTATGCAACAGCCCCTCTAATTAGCTTTTATTTCAGGTGGGCGGTGGGCTGGATGATGAATTCTTCTTTTATATCAAAAACTTGACTTATATACACAATAAACTAAATTGATTACTATTTGAATTTTACACAAAACTATCAGTGATTATTTATCACGTTGTGGGTTTCTATTTTCAATTGAAATTCCTCCAATTCGGAAATATAATTGACTACGTTAAGGGCGTAAAAGTTATGGGATAATTTAGATCTATAAAAAGAATAAATATTTGATTGTCTTTACTTCTATTCTGTTCTATTATATTGAAACAAGAGCGAGTGGGGGAGGTTATAGTTATATGACTTACATACTGTATATAATTTATACTTAAAACCTTATAAAATTTAAATCTTAACTATATATTCATATCTCATACTAGCAGATCATGGCATGACTATTATAAGGTTTAGAGATGTATGCAATTACTTACAAAGCGATGCAGATAGCATGTTTTTTCTTCTTCTCGGTTAATTCACTGCTTTCTTGCTTATATATATACTAGTATATTAGTCATTGGTAACTGATATACCTTTTACATAGTAAGTGAGGCAGTGAATATACTATATAGCGATAAGGTTATATTATACCTAGGTAACAATAACATGACTTTACCATGGTAAATTCAATCAGATGGATCTAGACTGAATATGTATTCACATTAGCAAACGCTTTATATATATATATATATATATATATAAACAGACACACAAAAAGAGATATCTTTTTAAACTTTTTTTTACCATAAACATGATGTATATACCTACATGTATCTTAAGTAGATTTATATACATATAAATGCAGTGGTATATATAACAAAGAAAGGTGAAATCTTTTTTTCTTTTGTAATATATGTTAAAACCACAAATCTAAAAGCATTCGAATAATAGCATGTAAGGCATGATGTATCTCCCGAGTTTAATATCTTGCTTCTAAGTATCGCAGATCCTAATCGTATAAACTGGTTAAATTTTTTTTACAAGCTGTGGATACTGCTTTTGCCCAAAATAGGACAAAAACCAAGAAAAAACATTGAACAAAAAAAAAGTATTGTTATTATTATGTAATAGTGTTAAATATATGTAAATAATATTTTTAGATACTGAGCAGCAGCAGCAGCAGCAGCAGCAGCAGCAGCTCTATACCGGAAGCGCAGAGGTACAGGCGGTAAAAAAAAAAAGCAGATGCAGTGTTTTATATGCACGCACCCGAATTTGAACATTGCACGTAAAAGGATCAACTAATGCCCATTGCTTTAGTGCAGTCCTGTTATATTATATAATATATATTATATATATATATAATTGTACAGTTGAAAACTATAGTTCAATATCAAATTATTTTCTATCAATTGACTTATACTGGGGATAAAAATGGTACTTTTTTGTTTTCAAAATACATATCTATACATGCATATACTTTTATATTCGTAGAGATATATATATACTAATGGCGGTGCTTTCTCCCAGTTTTCATTTTCGATTTGGTGTGTACATACAGATATGGAGTGATTAGGCTTACACTACATATACTTTTTCTTACTGCATAAGGTACAGTAACTTGATTAAAGTTTGGTGCGTATATTTAGTACTTTATACCTTTTAAGTAATGATCAATAGAGGATTTATATGCTATATACAGTAACTGAATTAGTGACCCTCAGGTAATATATATACCCTGCATGTATGGGACTGGCCTCACGTTTACTATTGTAAAATGGGATACACTGCACGATATAGGTTTGATTTCCTTTTCTAAACTTACTTTAATTTGAAAAGTTTTTTTTTTTGTAAAAGTACGCTTACTAGAGAGGATGGATAGCACGGGAAGACATAGTTCGTTAACATACATCTACATATAGCATTATTACTTACTTATTCTAGTTGAGGGCAGTGGAAGTGGAAGTGGCAGTAGCCAAGGTATATAGCGGGGGTAAGAGGAAGACCGGTTTTTAACTTTATAATTTTATATATAACCTAAATACAACAAGGTCACAGGCGGTGAAATTTTATGGTTCAACTCTGAAAATTTAATATCCATATGTCCCCATGCAGTGTGCCGGTGCCTTACTCGGTAGTGGGTTAGGTAACTATTTATATAAATAAATAAAAGTTATCTGAAATTTCTATCTAAAATTATGAGTTGCAAAACTATCGTTGTTCTAGGAGAAATAGGCAACAAAGCAAGGCACATAATTTAGTAGTTTATCTTCAACTCTTGGTTTTTCCCTGGTCGATAATGTTTTTTTACTCTAAAATGAAAAAATGAAAAAAAAAAATCATAAAGAATTTTATATATTCTATCAACTTTCAGTTTTTTTGCTTTATCTTTGGTTTAGAATCGGATTGTGCGGTATAATAATTTTATCAATAGATAATGTCAAATACTATTCTACTGATAATGTCACTTTCAACGTCAAATGAGTGAAACTGAATATATCCACAACTTGAATAATAGTAATAATAGCAATAGCAACAATGATAATGTTAATAATAACCTTAATGATGATAATAAGAATAATAAGAGTTACACAAAGTTTAACGAATACTCTATGTTACATGTACGAGAGTTACCAACTATTGGTCATTAGTCATTGAATTTGGACATTACACATAATAGCATTGAAAATTTGCATGTAGCCACTATCCCCAAGACGTACAAATGTATATTTATCTGTAGCGTTTATAATATGTACCCTGTTGTTAAATTGTATGTATAAGCTATCACATAAAAAATAATTCAACTATCCCGGGCCTTGGGATCTCAGTGCCACAGGTCCTCGGACCCCTATGCCCTCATGTCTATAGACCTACAGGGCTCTCTTTTTATTTTCTTCGTATGAGAGCTTCAATTAATGAAAACTCATAATACATATATACATATATATACATATATATATAGACTTATATCTATATTAGAAACGTTTGAGTCCCTTGTATGTATCCAGATGTGTGCAATGTCTATAATGCTTCTCCAGCTTAGACGGCTTCCCATAATAATTTTTTCAGTTAAGGAAATAAGAGCAAAGAGAAAAAAAAACAAAAAAAAATATATATATATATATATTATATACAGTTATACTACATAGTAGATACTAGATATTACATATTAACAATTGAACCATTGGTTGTATGCATAAGTTACAAAAACAACACTTTTAAAGCCATAAGCTTATCAAAATAAGTTATTAAACAATGAAAAATCTAAAAATGAAAAATTTATTAACATACATATCCGATTGTTTCGCGATTAGACGAAGATCCAAATTATTATTTAACAAGAAAAGAGTACTCAGGTGTTCCGTTTCAGCCACTTGTATGTAAAATTTAATGCCACTTGTAAGCTTATTATATAATATATATATACATACGTGTGCAGCACTATCACAAAGTTACTATTGAAGAGTGATGATGTTGAAAAAAAAAAAAAGAAAGGCCAAGCCACACTAAAATGTTCCCGTATTAGTTAAAAATATAAAACCAAATAATTTTTAATGCACAGTGCTTCTATATACAAGAAACAATACCCTTGTGGGTGTCATTCGTTGTTAATATTTGTAGTATATATAATATATATATAGCAGTGTGCATGGTAGATTCTAATCGTCTTTCAACAAAACACTGTAACCATTTCAGTTTCCAAAGAAGAGTTATACAGTAAATCTACTAATTTGAATATTTTATACTATCTATGCAGGTATATGCATTATCCATATATACCTGAACATGCTCTGGCAAGGCGATCATAATGATACTTGTTTATTATATAGTATATACTATATACCTATATACGGAGTATTCTCTACTCTACTATATAATGTGGATATATACTGCATATATGTTGGGGATATACTTCTTACCGAGCTATAAATAATGTATAATTTTGGTTTATACAGTGCAGTTTCGGTAGTGAGAACACAGAGAAATCAAATAATTGATAAAAACAGCCAAATTTCAACACTCAACTTTCAAACTTGTACATATGTAGTAATAACTTGAATAGACACATGTAAAAGCAGTTCTAGAGCATATATGCTTCTTGAATGTATATTTCTAGCACCATTAAATCGTAAAAATATATGAAGATCCATTTGGCAATGGTTTTATTATAGTGAGTCCAAGCCAACTTTAACACCATGGGACATTTAGTACCAATTTCTCTTTGGTTGTCGTGGTATTTTATTATACCAACAAAAGAAAAACACAATCAAAACTATATAAGCCCTTACTTTTACTCGGGCTTTTAAGTACAGCTAAAATGAATTGTACATATCTCCAAATGAGAAAAAAAAAAATTTGCAGTGCTATAAGGTACAAAGACTCATATGTACTTATTAATATCCCCCTATTCTTAAATTTAAATCTCTTAATAAGTTTTTTTCACTTCTAAAACATCAACTAGGTATATATACCTAATATTAAAGTTACGACAGTGTGTTCTAAACTTGCATATGCATTATACATAGTTTGATTACAAATTTGATGCATTATTTTACTAAGCATCTGGTAAGGGTAATCTCAAGTTTGGATCAAACTTTTGAAGTTGCTTCCCAAGAGCACCAATGTAGTCCATAACAGGAAATCAAAAAAAGACAACAAAATAGATAGATGTATGCAGTATCTTGTACATATACATAATCTATCTACCTATGTATCATATATTTGGACAAATTTTTTTGAAAAACTTTAATCTTATAGCTACCGAATGGCGATCATGGATGTATCACAGGTTAGATCTGGATTGTTAAGCTAAAGTATATTTTAGCATGGCGCTACACGAACAAAGAACACAGTGACTTACTTATCCCATCCTTGCTACTAGCTGTAATTGGATAATATCAAGTTTCGATATTTATGTAGGCAGGCACTGCACATCAATTTAAATAATGAGTTATAGATTTTCGTACGATCAAAGTATGTATAAATGGATGCATTTTAGAACAACAGGGCTCTTATCACCAATATTAGCCAATATACAGATCGTGGCTGCTTGAGCACTGATCCACAAGTATAATCTTAATAGAGTGGGATGTAAATTTTAATCCTGTATCAACCAATTATTATATGTAATGCAGAAGAACGAAGAAATTCAAATAAATTTAAAAAATGTAATAAATAAAAAAATAAAAATAATTTAAAGTTATACACAAAAACAACAAAATTCCTACAGGTGAATATACTTTGAGTTTCCCACAAAAGCAGCGAAATTTTTAACCGACACACCGAAAAGCTTAAGTCTAAAAAGCTTTCTATGATACATTAATCATGGGAGTATGGTACTGTTACGTAATTCAACTTTCCTGAAGGCCAGACCATTCAATTGGTGTATATACCTGATTTATTACTTCCTATACCTGATTTACTACTTCCTATACCGTAGTAATTTCAAGAGTGGGAAGGATGTTTTGTATCTTGAAACAACTTTGACTATCATTGAAATTTACTATAAAGAATTGGTTTTAAGTAATGCGAAATACATATATGTAATAAGAAAGGGAAAGTGAGTGGGACAGGAAGTTCGTATGATAATGGGAGGGTTTTTATGATATAGATGTCTTTATAAAGGAAGGGAATATATGGGGAGTGATTTAAAGGGAATAATGAATGCAATTAAACCGAAAAAGTTTATTTCAAACTTCATATAACAGCATTATTGAACAAGTATGAAACAGATTCACCGTTATGTAATCTTCTGATTGCTTCAGCTAATGTGGGACTAATATCAATAATATCTAATTTTGGACATAGTTCTTTGAAATCAGACAAAGGCATTGAATTAGTACAGACGACTCTTTCCAGAGAACTGTTGTTTAATTTATGTAAAGCATCTCCACTGAAAATACCATGAGTAACAATGGCAACAACTTCTTTTGCACCATTTTCTAGCAAGATATCAGATGCTTTACATAAAGTACCACAAGTATCTGCCATATCATCGATTAATATACAGGTTTTATCGGTAACATCACCAACTAAAACCATTCTACTAACTTCATTAGCTTTAGCTCTTTCTTTATGAATCAAAGCAAATTGTGTATCCAATTTTTCAGCAAGTGATGCAACTCTTTTAGCTCCACCTGCATCTGGCGAAACAAACATTATTGAATCATCATTTAATGTTTCTTTAATATATTTTAAAACGTTTGGCTCTGCATATAAATTATCAACAGGAATATTGAAAAAACCTTGAATTTGTGATGCATGTAAATCCATTGTTATGACATGATTACAACCTGCTGTTGTTAATAAATTTGCAACAAGTTTTGCACTAATGGCAACTCTGCTCTTATCTTTTCTATCTTGTCTTGCATATGGGAAATTTGGAACAACAGCTGTAATTTTTCTAGCAGATGCAGATTTACAAGCATGCACCATTAATAATAATTCCATTAAATAATCATTTAAATTTTCTATACCACCACATCCAGTTTGAATAATATAAACATCTTCATCTCTTATGGATTCTCCTAAAAGTATAGCAGATTCTCTATTTGAAAATTCAATGGCTGTTATATTAGCAATTGGTAAACTTAAATGTTTAGAGATTGACTCCACTAATTCAGGATGTGAATTACCAGCTAATATTCTAATAGAGTTGGGCTGTTTTTGATATGACATAGTGTGATTGTGTATATATGTTACTCTAGTTAAAGTATGTGTTCCTATACAGTAATAGACTTTGATGGTTCTTGTTTAAATACAAACTAATTACTATCACCTTTTGTTTTAAAAAATAAAAGACAAAAGAAAAAAAAAATTAATATTATAACAATGAAAAGAAAAAAAAAAAAATAGAGCTGCAAATTAAAAATTAATTTTACGGCTAAAGGGTAAATACGTCGATAGTCTTTTAAATGTCAATCGACGTTTACGTGTATAATAATTAATTTTTTAAAAATAAAATGTGCATAACAAAAATAATCAAAATAATTAAAATAACTAAAGATGCTCCTTTAAATATAAATTTGATGATCATTTAATAATGAACAGCTAATCTAATCTAGTTAATTCTTTATATTAGTCTTAAACCTATTTATAAACCACCAAATACATAGCTATCAAACATTTATCAAACTTTCGCACAATACAATATTCAAATGGCATCTAAACAAGCATATAAAAGATTAACTAAAGAATATAAACAAATACAAGATAATCCACCACCATATATAGTTGCTAGACCATCAGAATCTAATATATTGGAATGGCACTATATAATAACTGGACCACCAGGTACACCATATGAGAATGGACAATATCATGGTATAGTTACATTCCCTACTGAATATCCGTTCCGTCCGCCATCAATTAAGATGTTAACTCCATCTGGTAGATTTCAAGTTAATACTAGAATTTGTTTATCTATGAGTGATTTCCATGAAGATTTATGGAATCCATCATGGTCAGTTGCTACTATTATTAATGGATTATTATCATTTATGACTGGTACAGAACAAACAACAGGATCTGTTATAACTTCGGATATAACTAAGAAAGAATTAGCTAAAAGATCAAGACAGTTTAATATATCAAATTCAAATCCAAAATTTAAAATAATTTTCCCTGAATATACAATAAAAAATACACAAGAAATTTTGCAAATTGAACAAGATGCTAAAAAAAAAGAACTTGAACAAGCTGCTTTAAATGAATCTCAAAATTTAAAAGACACTGAATTACCAACCTCTTTTGAAAATATTAAAGATCCTGAAGATCGAATTAGAGCACAATTATTGAAAAGGGAACAAGATGAAAAATTGAAAAATAGTTTAAATAGTGATTCAGTTAAAAAAAATAGTTCAAATAATGGTAATGGTGGTGCATTGAAAAGTTATTTCATGTATATTGTTGTCTTATTAGCAGTTGTTGTTGGTATGAGTAGTAAAGTACTAAATACCAAAGCAAATTAAACATTGTGACATTTCTTCTCTTTCTCATCCTCTCAATTCTTATATAAATATATTTTAAACGTACGCAATAACCAGATCATTTATAAATAACAAGTATTGATAACAGAATAGTATATAGTACAAAATAAATAAATAAATAAATAAAATCAGTTGACTCCAGTGAGAGTTCAAAGACCAATCTTTTACTCTTGTTTCTTGTGTCCTTCTTATCAAAGAGTAAATGGACAAAAACCACTGATTGACATATATATATATATCAATTAAATCACTCAACTTGATCAATATACTCTAGTAAGTCATCCTGGTCAAATATCACTTGCACCATTAATGAACAAGAAGGACAAACTGCTATTTCTTCACCATCTTTTAAATCATCTAATCCGATTTGAAATCTATCCCCACAAGGACAAGGATATGTAAATATCTGTTGAGTTGCATCGAATGTGAAATCTTCAATCTCTATTTGATCATAAATGGATAACTCTTCTGACATATGGATAGGTTTCTCTATGATATAATAACAAACGTAAGATAAAGGTAAATCTACCGTAATATAAGCACTAGATCGAAGTGGATAGATATATATACAATAGAGTAAAGGTCCTTCAAGTATAAACTGAAAAGTTTCAAAAATATTCTATATATACTAAATTCTTGCCGCCTCTACTATAAATAATTTTTCTTTTTTTTTTTATATATGTAATCAACAGGCGGCTCAAATACTTTTAAATTTTTTTTTTTCAGAAAAAAAAAAGAAAAGAGAATAATTTATGGCTGTGTAATTGTATATATTATTGAAAATACTCTACATTAGTATATTACTATATAATATATATTATATATTATATATAATATATAATATGTTACAGTAGTACGTACACTTATAGGAATTGTATATATATTAAATACCAGTCAGCTTCAACAAACCAACAATACACAAGTAAGTTTAATAAAGCACTGTGGATAAATATTGTGTATAGCAGATATATATATATATTATACTTGTATGTGATCACATGTAGTATTATTACATTATATATACAATATATATAAAGTCTATATATAACAATTAAATACAATTATAGAAAACGAGGTAAACCTAACACTATAGAATAATATACCGTGTGTACAGGTGTATACGTATAACAAAAAGAATTAAAATAAAAAATTTAAACTCACGTGATCTCATACAGGGCATTAATCCTTAAACCCTCATATACGTCAATTGATAAAACTTATATAATTTAATATGGTAAAAATTATCCGTCACAGTTTCTTATAAGTAAAACACCTCCCACCATATAATAAAAAAGTTATTGAGCCTCACAATTTTCAAAAAATTTTCAACGAAATTTCTCTGAGCCAAAAAAAACTTTGGAAAAAAAAACACAAAAAATTTGTAAACTTCGCTCTCCGCTAGAGGTGCCAGGTAAATTCTTTGAATTTCCCCCCAGTGATAGCCACTCGCTCCGGTGTTTCTTTTTCCCCCCTGTGTCAGTCACACTCTCTCTCTCTCATTCTCTCTCACTCTCTCACTCTCTGTGTGAGTGTCTTTCTCTCTCTGTGTCTCTCTCTCTCGATCACTCTCATTCACTAACTCACTCTCTCTCTCACCTTTCTTGTCTAAACCTTCTCTACTGGTAATTACTCTAGTCAATTAAAAAACTTTCACCTTAAAATTTTAGTTTAATTGCTTTTATGTTAGTATTATTATAATAAAAATTCTTTTTAAAAGATCAGTATATCATCACATAGAATAATGTAAGTGAAAATAATCATTATAAATAGACTTTTTAATTTAATAAGATTGGTTTTTCTTATTCAGAGAAAGAATTATAATTTCATTTTGAAAGGGTAGAAAAAAAAAACTTTACAAAGGATTTATTTCACCTTGTTATAATTGTACAATAAGATGTAAGTTTTAAGAAACACATTCAAATGGATTATCAGTATCAAATATATACTATATCATCATGTTATTTAATTTATGAGTTTTTTGAATGGACATTTACCATTTGAAACATTATTACCTTTTATATAAGGCTTTCAAAAATCATTTACAACATTTACATAATTGATATAGAATCTCTTATACACTTATTACTTAATACTCATTACATTTCTTTCTCGTTGAAAAATAGAAACTGATTATCAATCTTTAAATTACAATACATTTTTTTAAAGAAAATTTATATATATATACATATATACTAACATTATTAATTTAATATAGCAAGTCAAAATGGGTATTTCACGTGATTCTCGCCACAAGAGATCAGCCACTGGTGCTAAAAGAGCTCAATTCAGAAAGAAGAGAAAGTTTGAATTAGGTAGACAAGGTGCTAACACCAAGATTGGTACTAAGAGAATCCACTCTGTTAGAACTAGAGGTGGTAACACTAAATACAGAGCTTTAAGAATTGAAACTGGTAACTTCTCATGGGCTTCTGAAGGTGTCTCCAAGAAGACCAGAATTTCTGGTGTTGTCTACCATCCATCAAACAATGAATTGGTTAGAACTAACACTTTAACCAAGTCTGCTATTGTCCAAATTGATGCTACTCCATTCAAGCAATACTTTGAAACTCACTACGGTTTAACCTTAGGTAAGAAGAAGGCTGAAGAAGAAGAAAAGAAATCAAACAAGTTACAAAGAAAATTGGCTGGTAGAGCTGGTGAATCAAAGATTGAACAAGCTGTCTCTGCTCAATTCAACTCTGGTAAACTTTACGCTGCTATCTCATCAAGACCAGGTCAATCAGGTAGATGTGATGGTTACATCTTAGAAGGTGAAGAATTAGCTTTCTACTTAAGAAGATTAACTGCTAAGAAATAAATAAATTAAATACACAATATAAATAAGTTATTTAATAGTTTTAATGTTAGTTTAAATTTTATAAAAATTTCACTATATATAATTATAATATTTACAATCTTTGTTTTTTTATATTGACATAGTAGTTTATATTTGTTATCAAGGAGCAATGATACTGATACTCGTAACTTAGTACTGGTACTCCAACACTGATACTCGTAACTTAGTACTGGTACTCAAACACTGATACTCCGGTAATACACTGGTACTGATACTCGGGTGCCGGTACTCTGGTACTTATAATATCATTCTGGTATATAAGGTAGGGTAGTAGGTAGACTAGTAACCTTAGTACTGATACTCAAGTACTAATATACGTAACTCAAGTACTCATACTATATACTTATATTGCTGTGATACAAGGTATGCTGTAGGTGCTTATTACATTACAATTACTCAAATCTAATTTAATCAAATAAATATTTCTTTCCATCTTACTAAAACAGTAAAATATTCAGCAAAAAGGCAAATCGTTTATCCTCACTGAAACAAACTACCCGAAGGTGTAAGAACTCAGTACAGGTCTGTGTAAATCTTTTCTCATCATTGAAAAAAAATATTTTATTTGATTATAAAAGATTAAATCTCTTTTAAAGTTCAATTCAAAAAATTGATAAATTGTATATATATACCTATAAATATAGAATTTATCAATCTAATTAAACTAGATTACTGTATGCTTAAATGGCTTTGTCTTTTAAAAAATTAATAATAATACAAGAAGAGTAAAAGAAATAAGTAGTACTAAAACTATAGCTTTATAGGCCATTTAAATAGTCAAATTTGTTGAGAGAATGGAAATTTTGGGTGAAGAAAATTCTGCAGTAAAATTTTCGCTTCTAAATTTATTTTATTTTGCCCCTTCTCCCAATGATAACATCCATACACCATGAGAAAACCCTAAGATCAGGGTTAAATTATTAAAATATTACTATGCTCTATATACATTATTTGTGTTTGATTTATTTTTGAAATAAATAATATAGTATTAATAATATATATGTATATAGAATATAAATAAGATGAATGGGTGTATGTAATATAGTGTAACAGAAGAAAACTGATTTTAGGTTAATTTATAAAGTATGATAACCATTTTTTTTATATACAAACATGTGTATTGGGGAATAGGATAGATAAAAAAAAACAATTTACAAGGGATATTGTTAAACAAAATTAGAGGTTTAAATCTAGTTAGCCTTCTTAGAGTTTAACTTGGCATTCTTATCGGCTTTAGATTTAGCTTGTCTTTCTCTAGTTTTCTTAGCAGTTGATGAAGCTTCAGTGTTTAAGAAGTAATCTAAGTATCTGAAAGAAGAAGCATAATTACCAATGAAATGGTGGTGATGTTCATCATGATGTTCAGCACCTGACCATAGAGGGAAGAAGTGGTGTAATGACCATGGGAATTCATAACCAGAATGAGCATCAACGGCTTGGTATAATCTTAATGTAATCCAAATACAAATTGTAAATAAATGTAAATCTCTAGTGAAATAACACCAAATTATTGGAATACCAACGGTACCAAAACCTAATAACATAACTTCAATTGGATGAGCATATTCAGCAGCTAAACCAAATGGAGCTGCATATCTGTGATGTTGTTTATGAATTAATTTATAAAATTGTCCATAGTGTAATCCTCTATGGAACCAGTAATGCCATGCATCTTCTAAAACAAAGAATAAAGCAACTTGGAAACACATAGTTTTCAAAGATGGGAATGGAACATAGAATGAAATACCAATTTTTTCACAGATTGGATGGAAAAACCAAATTGGGAAAGCTTCAACCATGAAATGAGAAATTAAAACTGATTTTAAACATTCCCATTGTTCTTTATTTGATGGTAATTTGGTATCTTGAATCTTATACTTGTTAAAATATGAAATTCTTTCAGTGATATACCATGGTAATGATCTACCAAAGTACATAACTTCATGTAAACAGAAAAATAATAAACCTGTAGCAAATATATCATTTCCCAAGTATGTATAGTATGTAGCCCATAATTTTTCAATAAAATTTAGTCCTTCAATTTGACTGATTTCATTATATGTTGAAAAGAAACCGTCTTTCGCAAGAATTTGAACAGTTGTATTAGTAAACACGCTATTATAAAATTAAAATGTTAGTATGAAAATAATGTTATTTATTTACTCTTAGTAACGCGTTGCTAAATACTTACTTAGAACTCATTGTAATGTTAATGGGGTTGAATCCAAAGCTACTAAAAATGCTAAAACTTTAAATAAAGGAAAGAATCTTTTTCCAAAAAAAAAAAAATAAAAAAAAGAGATTAAAAAAAGGCTAATTATATATATATATATATAAATAAATGTATAAATAAAAGCTGTTGCTTAGAATAATAACAAAAACAATATGATTTCTGCTGGAACAATTACAGAAAGAGAAAGAGCGTTTCTTCTTTTGTTTTTTCGCTCAATTTTTTTTTTTTTTTATTATTATTACTGATTATATAATATATCTTATACGAGTTAAACGAAATAAACGAAGTTTTGGTGGGAGTGTGTATTTATCAAATTATATAGCGGCTTTTGACATATATATATAATTTATATATATGATATCATCTATTCACTGGTTTTAATACATTTGAATTAGACTGATGTTTATTAAACTCATTGTTTGATGAGGAGGATGAAGATAATGGTGATCTCTTAGTTTTAATCTTCTTTTTCGATAGAGATAACATTGGTTTATCAGGGACTGGAATTGGGATTCTATTCTCTTTATCCTCATTCAAAGAATTTGAAAATGATGAGGATGATAGTCGATTCGGTTGGGACAATGAGTCAAGATCAGGTTGAACAGAGAATGAAGATTTATAGCGCGATGGACTTTCAATTCCCTCTTCAGATATATCTAGTTTCCTCTTTTTTCCAAAATGTCTAGTAATTTCGGAAGAATCGGTGAATGGGATTGGATGTCTTGCTTGAAGATTATTGGTATCATAATTAGGCATACCTTTGAAATTTTGATTGGCTTTAATATTCTTGTCAAAGCTTGATTTCGTAACATCTTCAATATGTTTCCAACCGTTGTATAGATGGTTACTATTTGTATTAACCATAGATAGTAATTTATCATTCTCCTCTATTGAATGTTTTTCAATGAGTCTATTTGATTCTTCAGTGGTTGACGTAATTTTTTCTTTGATAGTAGTTAGTTCACTTGAAATGTTTTCACTATATTTCTTTATAATTTCCCTTTGAGTAATTGTTTGTTCTTTGCTGGAGGTTGTTAACTCAGCAATAAAGTTATCAAGTGAGGTGAAATTTCTTGAAAGTTTATGAGATAGTTGATCAATTTTACTCAATTGTTCAGAATTAGAGTTGTTGATAGTATTTTCAAGAGGATTGATTATTGCCTCATCAAAAGTTTCCTTCTTGTTGTCAAATTGAGATAGCATTGTTGCACCACCTTTGGTGAGTTTATCTGAAGCCATCGTTTGAAATTTAGAAATTTCACTTATCTTAGAGCACAGATCCATCGTTGAACTATGGTGAGATTCTTCAATGGCACTTGATTTGACATTTATAGTATCTTTGTATTCTTCTAATCTCTTGGTCAATCCTAATTTGTTTGACTGGATCAAATCAGTCATGACATTTAATAATGTTTCAGAATTCTTAACTTGTTCATCGTATTCCTTTGTCATAATATTATTAATTGAAGTATGTAATTCAGTTTGTAATTTAAGATTCTTAGTTTCACTCGATTGTAACTCTTCTTTTAAATTGTCAATTTGTTGCCTTTGTTTATTTATTTCTATATGAGCACCATTAATCAAATTGGTAGATTCTTGTTTTAACTCTTCAAAGAGAGGATTTATAGAATTTTTCATTTTATTTATAACTATAGTAATATCATTTTGAATCTTGATTGTAAATTGTTTTAAAGCGGTTAAATCGGTATCATTGACTCTGGTTATTTCTTTGGTTATATTGGAGCCATTCTCGATGGTATTAGAAAGTTCATTGGCTAATTTATTAATACATTGGGCTATTTTACAACATTCATCAGAGATTACAGTTTGAGTACCCTCTATTGAAGAATTATAACTAGTAGAATTGATGTCTTGTGTAGTGGTAAATAATTGAGTTATTGACTCGAGACTTGATGTAATTGTGCCTGTTATTTCATTAGAAAAGACATTGAGTCTACTTTTAATATTTTTAAATTCTTCGCTGATATTTGTCCAATCATCGGTCATTAGCTTGTCACATTCATGTGACATGGAATCATGACTTTTTATAATATTGAATAGTTGATCACTCATATTGATGGATTCCACCAACTTGGATTGTAAATTCGAAGCAAGAGCTCTAAGTTCCTTTTCGGTAGACTGGTATGCTTCTTTCAATTGTGTTTGTAAATTCAAATTCAACATTGTGTCTTGCAGTATACTCTCCGTAGTGTGTAATTGTTTCCCCAATGTACCAACTGTATGATTCAAGGTTTCAATTTTCTCTGAAGTTTCTTTTTCTAAAGTTTCATATTGAGATTTTAATCTAGAAACTTTACCCTCTTGGCCACCAACACGGAGTTCAAGTTCTTCAACTCTGATTCGACGACCCTCGCTTTCTGCTAGTATCTTTTCATAGTTTCCAGCTTCAATATAAACACCATTTTGAGTACGAGATGCAGATAAATCTTTCTTTAATCTTTCAATTTCATCAATATATTCATTTATTAAAGTTTTCTTATTCAGCGTTTGATTGACCTGAGGTTTATTTTTTATACTTTTAGCTGTATGAGCATACTCTAATGTGCTGATTGTTTCATCTAGAGATGCTTTTGCTGGAGATATAGTGGCAATTATACAAGTCTTGGTTTTACCACCTAAAGAGTCTTGAAGAAGTCTTGTCAATTTTGATTCTCTATAAGGAACATGAGGAGAATTTTCAACTAAGGCATTTATCACTCTTCCTAGTGTTAATAAAGATTGATTAATCATACCTGCCTCTTTGGCTCTTTGATTTGTGGCACCTGAACGATAAATGTTTTCAGAACCTGCCAAGTCAACTAAGTTAAGTTTACCAATCTTAACAAATTCTTCTTCTCCTTTAGATATTGATTGATCTTGAACTTTCATATGGACTGTAATTGTGAAAACAGTATGTGATCTCGAAGATAAATCATTACATTTGGTACTTGCCACTTTCCTCTTTTCAGATCCTTGTCTCAATATTTGTAAACCTTCTTCTGGTGATTTGATATACATTTCATCCATACCTTGAATCATTATAGATTTTTTATTTGTGCTGTCATCGTATATTTTAATAGATTTGGAATCATCATTTGATAATAAGTCTCTTATATTTTCATTATAAAGTTCAATAAATGACACTTTGACAGAATGATCTGGAACTTTCTCTAACTTATTGAACAATTCATACAATGTTCTTGGAATAACACCAGCATCCTCTTGTAATTTCCCAGTATTAGTGGTGGAGAGATCACCAGTCATTGTATAAGTCTTACCAGTACCAGTTTGTCCATATGCAAAAATCGTACAATTGTAACCTCTAATCATTTCTTCCAACACATTTTTGGCAACTCCTTCATAAAGCATCTCTTGATCCGATTCTGCACCATATACATTGTCAAATGTATATGTCTTTGTTGTATCATTACCTTGACCTGTTCTTAAAATAACTTCTTTTCCCTTACTACCAAGAGTCGAGACAACAACACCTGAATTTTCATTTATCTCTCTTTCATTTCTTGATCTGCACCTAACATACACTTTGATGTGCGAGGACTCTTCCTCTGTATTCCCCTTTTTACACTCTTTACCTTCCATTCTTATTGATCTACTTGGTTGTTCGCTGGAAACTCTTCTCAAAGAGTTACGAGAACTATTACTCTGAGACCCACCATTTGAAGGTGGACGAGATCTTAAACTATTAAATGACATTTGATATGTTTCAATGGAGTTTCAAATGAGTATTCACCAACAAGAGACTATACTATATGGATAGCAGTACAGAGATGAAGATAACGTTTATAAACGTAAACAAAAACAAAGCAAAAAGTAAACATAAAAAACTAACACTGCCACGCACAAGCGCGTTAAATAAGAAGCCATATATTACCCATCACTACACCATTAAATATTTATAATTTGATCAAGGCTGTGTATGTTGAAATCGCATATATTTACGGGGAGATGTCTAACTACATATCAGATTCTATATATACAATTGAAAGAGAAATATATTATGATACAGGTTGGATAATACTATATAATAAGAAGGATCATTTCAATAATATCAGTCGTTCATATGTTTCTTCAACAACAAAAACAAAATCCATGTTTTAAGGCTAAAGCAGAAAAATATGAGTCAGAGAGATAAAAAATTCAAAATTATCACCGACTAATGTGTCAGTCTCCTTTCTTGCGTAGATATATATTCATATTCTGATTAATTTTTTTGCAAAATTGAGGTTCAGTAACCTGTGGTAAGCAGTTGTCAAACATTCTTCAACGAGTAGACTTTACATCTTTATCGAACTGCCAAGTGTATTGAAACTATAACTAACTCTCAAGCATTCAACTATGCTAGATTGCAACAAATGAGTAGTTCTACTAATATGTATATCTCATGTATACTGGAACTGATACACTTCCAGTGATTATGTAGAATAATGGTGTCTTGGGAATATTATTCTAATCTACTACTTCAATCAATCATCAAGTATTATCAATGCCATATTAACTCCTAGCAGTATGATGATACAAACAACCAAAAATATACTGGTTAATTTATTGTTAAAAGTTTCTATTCTTTCATTTTTATAACTATTAATTGCCTGAAAATAATTAATACCTGATATAGCCAACGTTGACAAACTTAATATAGCAAATAAAGAACTAATAAATATAACATAAGTGGTCTTCTTTTTAGGTATTATTTTACTGGGATCGTTATTTGGGTCTCTATCATTTGAAGTATCAATTCTATAATTGAGTAAAACTGCAACAGCAGCTAGAGATAGTACAGTACTGAATTTGATCCAACTCAATGTGGTACGCTCAGTCATTAAAATATCTCTAGGTTCCGAACTTTTATTAGCCAGCACTAAATCAGAATTGGGGAATATATTGAACAGTAGTGCCCTAGATTCATCACCATCATGATCGTGATCATAGTCTGTTTCTGCATAGTTAAGAGCTGAAATCTGATCTTCAATATGAGATCTGGTATCATATTCAGCCACCTGTTCAGTCATTATTTTCTCCTGTCTTTTTATTTTATAAATTTCAATTAATTGAAGCTGAAGTCATCACAAAACTACAATGAAAGATAAAACAAAAAAAAAGCTGTCAGCTCTTTTACAATTAAATAACATTTATAAATTATAAGAAAGCACCACAGTATAAAAAAAAGCCTCAGTTTACAATGAAAAATCTCATGGGGACCCTTTTACCATGTGACATAAACCTCTGCACAGATGAAAATTTTATAATTATGTAATATTTATGTAATCAATAAAAAAAAATTTTGTAAAAAAAAAAAAAAAAAAAAAAAAATTTAAAAAAAAAAAAAAAATGATTAGAAATGCATTAAAAAATCACTACTATTTTAACGATTATTTGTCTTTCTACTAGCATAGTATAATATCATAATAGATATAAGAAAATATATAGACATATACATAAACATACACATTTATATATAATGTCCAATTATACCCAACTTACTCCTCATGATCACAGTCAACATGCCCAGGCAACAGTTTTATGTTGTAACTGTGGTGTTCCTATGGATGGTTCCACTGGTTTAGTGATGTGTTACGACTGTATAAAGTTAACTGTTGATATTACTGAAGGTATTCCAAGAGAAGCTAACTTATCATTCTGTAGAAACTGTGAACGTTTCTTACAACCTCCAGGACAGTGGATTAGAGCAGCTTTAGAAAGTAGAGAATTATTGGCATTATGTCTTAGAAGATTGAAAGGTTTGAATAAAGTTAGATTAATAGATGCCTCTTTCATTTGGACAGAACCCCATTCTAGAAGAATTAAAGTTAAATTAACAGTTCAAGGTGAAGCATTAACTAATACTATTATTCAACAATCTTTTGAAGTTGAGTACGTTGTTGTTGCAATGCAATGTGCTGATTGTGCTAAATCATATACTACTAATACTTGGAGAGCTGCTGTTCAAATTAGACAAAAAGTTCAACATAAGAGAACTTTCTTATACTTGGAACAATTAATCTTGAAATATAATGCCCATGTTGATACCATTTCTATTAAAGAATCTAGAGATGGTTTAGATTTCTACTATGGTCAAAGAAATCATGCTGCCAAGATGATTGATTTCTTAAATAGTGTTGTTCCTATCAAGTCTAAAAAATCTGAAGAATTAATCAGTTCTGATATTCACTCTGGTACTTCACAATATAAGTTTTCATTCTCTATTGAAATTGTTCCAATTTGTAAAGATGATTTAGTTGTCTTACCTAAAAAATTTGCCAAATCAATGGGTGATATGGCTCAATTTGTTATATGTTCAAAAGTTACGAATACTTTACAATTTATTGATCCTTCAACTTTGAAAATTGGTGATTTATCAGCTTCTGTTTACTGGAGAACACCATTTTTAGCTTTATCTGATGTTACCCAATTAACTGAATTTATTGTGCTTGATGTTGAACCAACTGGTGAAAGACGTGGTAGATGGTTATTAGCCGATATTACTGTTGCAAGAGCTTCTGATATGGGTGTTAATGATAAAGAATATTATATTAGATCACACTTGGGTGGTATTTTACATCCTGGTGATTCAACTTTAGGTTATTACTTAGTAAACTCAAACTTTAACTCCGAATTATATGATGCTTTAGATACAACTAATTTACCTGATGTTATCTTGGTGAAGAAACATTATGCTAGATCTAACAAGAGATCAAAGAATAGACAATGGAAGTTGAAGAGAATGGCTAATGAACATAAAGATTTGGTTGCTTCTGAAATTGTTGATTCTAGACAAGCTAGACAAGAAGCTGAAAAGGCTGAAAGAGATTATGAATTATTCTTACAAGAATTAGAAGAAGATCCAGAATTGAGACAAACTGTTAATATGTATAAAGCAGAACATCCAGTTGCTGCTGAAAGTGATATTGAAGAGATGGGTGATGATGAAGATGATGATGCTCCACAAATTGAAATTGATGAATTATTAGATGAATTAGATGAAATGAATTTAGGTGATTAGAGAATATCAACCATTTTTAAGTTTATAAACATTTATCGCATTCGAATATATTTTTCTTTATATCAAGAGTTGGGAATATTTATTTCAGTAGTTAACTTTGATTTTATTTAATTAATTATAGCTTTTTTTTTGTATTATTGTTACATTATTTGCTTTCTCTTGTAATTCGTACTTTTTTCATACTAGTGTATTAAATCCATTCCGGGTAAGTAGAAACAAAGATATTTTTTTAAGTTGATATTATATAATTGTAAGTATAATCTATATATATGCAGGTAGTTTAAGAAAAGGAAAAAAAAAATGTAGGAATACAGAGTTGATTTAAAGTTCACCTTTAAGTGATGCATCAATAACCTGTTGAATACCTTTAGGATTTGCTCCCACTATACTGAAAACTTTTTGACCATCTTTAAAGAATAAGAATGTAGGCATGGCAGAAACACCATATTCCATAGCAATATCTTGTGCATTATCAACATCAACTTTATAAAATTCAACATTTTCAGCATAAGTTTCTGAAAATTTCTCAATAATTGGAGAAACAGCTTTACATGGACCACACCAAGTAGCATAAAAATCGACTAAAGATAATTTTTCTGATTTAAGAACATCTGTTTTAAAATCTTTCATACTTGTAATCTCATGCACTTTTAAAGCCCTTGCTGTAGTTTGGAAAGATCTAGTAGATAGCAAAATTTGAGCTTTGGATGAGGCGACTAAACCTCTTCTTAATGATGTACCAAACATTATATTATAATTTATCTTCTATTAACTCCCAATAGATATTGTATACCAAATCAATATATAAAAACACATATATATATGTTAATCTCTTATTAATCTATTCGATCATTTAAACAAATCGATTGATTGAACTGCAAATTTGGGAAAACGTTATTGAACGTGATTTATAAAATGACAGATTAATAATAATGATGACATAATATTTATAATTATATTTCTCTCCGCAATTTCGCAGGGGGATTTTGATAAGGAAATTTATATGCGTAATTCATTTTATTTTGAGCCTAAATTATATGGTTATAATAGGTTTTGTATTGTTCTTTGTTTTGTTTGTTCTCTGTTATTTTATATTATATCATACTGTCATTTGAAAATAGATAATATATAATGTCAAGTGAATTAGTGGTGAAAACAAGATCAACACAGTCTTTTGTAGACTCATCATTCTTTATCAAGTTAACACAGTTAAAATTAGACGTTCATAAGTTGGATCAATCATTGCAACTAGTATATGGTTATTATAATTACAAGACATTAGCTAAAAATCAAAGTCCATCGATAAATTTGAATGATTCTAGTTATAATAGTTTAGATGAGTTCCAATCCAGTCTGTAAGTATCTTTGAATTGAAGTTGTGCCTTATGTGTTTGTTTTTTTTTTTGTCGTGTCATTGTATCATACTAACATCTCTTATAAAGTCCTCGGAACTATAATTTTGTTTCTCCTGGGTATATAAAGAATTTGAATACTCTAGAGGAGTTCAAGGCTACGAATAAACTGGAATTTTTGAAAAATGCAGGTATCGAAGTATGTATTTTTCTACTATTGGTTGATTTCAAAATATTCTCTACTTACTAACATATAACAAAAAAAAAAAAAGATTTATAATAAAATCATTGATAAAAGTGTTCTTGAAGATCCATCTATACTATCTCAATTTCAAATACTTTCATTTGCAGATTTAAAGAAATACAAATTTTATTATTGGTTTGCGTTCCCATTGTTAAATAGTGACTGGACTACATTGACTCATGAATCATCTACAGAGATTGATGATTCAATAGTACTATCATTTACTGATCAATTAGGAATAGTTGGCAATGGCAATAGTATAAATAAGTTTTCTACTTTATTTGAATATTCAAAGGATGAAGTTTTAAATATATTGTTTATAAATACAAGTTCTGAAGTTAATACCACCTCATATATATTTAAAAATTTATTGACAGCATTATCAATATATGGTTATAAAAAAGTTTATGTTCAAGTTTACCATTTCAATCATAAAGAATTAAATTTTACTGTCTCTTTGGAAACTAAAGAGGAAATAAATTCAGTTCCAAAAATTTCAGGTTGGGAAAGAACATCCCAAGGTAAGTTAGGTCCAAAATTGGCAGATCTAGGTTCATTGATTGATCCAACACAGTTAGCTGATCAAGCAATTGATTTGAATTTAAAACTTATGAAGTGGAGGATTGCGCCTAATTTAAACTTGGATGATATTAAAAATACAAAATGTTTACTATTAGGTTCAGGCACATTAGGGTCATACATAGGTAGAGCTTTATTAGGTTGGGGTGTTAGAAAGATTACCTTTGTCGATAATGGTAAAGTTTCTTATAGTAATCCTGTTAGACAACCGTTATATAATTTTGAAGATTGTTTTGATGGTGGTAAACCTAAAGCAGAGACCGCTGCTGCTGCATTGAAAAATATTTTCCCACTTGTTGATGCACAAGGTTTTAGTTTAGAAGTTCCAATGGCTGGTCATCCAATAACAAATGAATCTAAGCAAAGGGCAGATTTCGAAAAATTAGTTGAATTAATTAAAGATCATGATTCAATTTTCCTATTGATGGATTCTAGAGAGACTAGATGGTTACCAACAGTTATAGGTAATGTATATAACAAAACAGTTATAAATGCAGCTTTAGGTTTTGAAAGTTATTTGGTTATGAGACATGGGGCAATTGATCCAAATATCCCATTAGAGGAACAAGAAGAGACTAGATTAGGATGTTATTTCTGTAATGATATTTATGCTCCTTCAGACTCAACTACAGATAGAACTTTAGATCAAATGTGTACTGTGACTAGACCTGGTGTAGCATTGATGGCTTCGTCACTAGCTGTTGAGCTTATGGTTTCTGTTTTACAGCATCCTAAAGGAAACCTTGCAGAACATGCATCTACTGAATCGACTACCGTATTAGGATCCCTTCCTCATCAGTTGAGAGGTTTCTTGCATAATTTTGAGCTTCTCAAATTGAGTGCTAAAAATTACAAGCACTGTTCTGGATGCTCAATAGCTGTTATTAAAGAATTCAAGTCACAAGGTTGGGATTTTGTGAAGGAAGCATTAAATGATTCTAAATACATAGAGAGACTGACAGGGTTGCATGAGGTTCAAAAACAATCAGAAGAAGCCGATTTGGACTTTGATGTTTATGACAGTGAGGACGAATTTGTGTAATTTAATTATATATTTATATGTTTTATAGTTTAAAAATAAAAGCTATTATGCAACCAAGATTAAATTTTCTTTTTCATTATTAGGTATTAAAAAAATGATATATAATATATATGTATATAGTACAGGTTTTGTTTTTTTGTTTTTGTTTTTTTTTTTTTCGTTTTTGTTTTTTTTTTTGGCGTAATGTCTTAAAAGCTACTACTAAGACATTAACATATTAACTGCCCAACTGACACTTAAAGTTCTAATATCAGTATATGTTTGACCAGTTCCCACAAATAAGATTGGAATACCAGTGGCATAAACCATGTTAACCATTGAACCTATCATATCTCCAACAGTATCACACTTAGAAACAATAAAGAAATCTAAAGTTCTAGTTGCTCCAAATGCCTTGTTGAAATTTTGTGCTTGTAAAACTGAATCGGTACCAACTAAAGCTTCACCAACCATAATGATTTTATCTGGATTTGCAGCTTTGGCAAAGGATGCTAATGGGGCCATTAATTTAGAATCGTTATGTCTTCTACCTGCTGTATCCAATAAAACAATATCAAATTTGTTCTCTTTAGCATATTTGATAGCACCAGTGGCAATTCTTGCAACTAAATCTGCACCACCATAACCACCTTCGAAAAGTTCAATCTGTTTTTTATTTGGTGATAATTTTGTTAAGTTATTAACATGCGTTCTTAATTGTTCCACAGCACCTGATCTGAAAGTATCACAAGCTGTAATCAAAACACGGTAATCATTTTGTAATAGCCAATAAGCTAACTTTGATAAATTGGTAGATTTACCAACACCATTGACACCCACAACTGAAATAACATATGGTTCATTACCTTTTGATCTCTTGGTCTGTATTTCATTTAAAAGATCAATTGAACTGTTTGGTGTTAATAATTTAATTAATTGTTTTTCAAGTGATTTCTTTGCTGTTTCTTCAACAGAGGTAAAACTTGCAGTTGTTGAACCAACTAGTTCCTTTTCAATTTCTGAGATTAGTGAGTTTGCAACATTTGGTGCCACATTCTTTTTAATCAAGTGGTTAGATAAAGCAGTTTTAACTTTTTGAACATCTTCTTTAGAGATCTTTTTACCTCCAATAAAGTTTCTTAAGAATCCCAAAGGTTGAGATGCTGATGATTTTTTTGAGTCTTTAGATGATGATGTTTGTTGTTTTGTAGATAAGATTCTATTCATTTCTTCAGAAAGATCACTAACAACAAAATTACCAGATTTAGTCTTGGACCCAAACTTAGATTTATCACCAACCAATTGTTTCAACTGCACAGAAGATTCAGGCACTTCTTGGTTGTCATCTTGTAATGTTGAGAAATCCAAATTGGAAGCCTCATCCCCATTTTCCTCGTATGATGAACCATCAACGTTCCATTTTCTAGATTTTTTACTAGAAGATATATTTTTCTTTTTAATATCTGTTTTAATCTCTTGCATAGTGGTTGAATTGGAACCCTTAGTTTCTGAAACGTCTGAGGTGACAGTTTCTTGTTCAGATTTTGTTTGTTCAAACTGTTTCAAATTCAAATCAAAGAATTTTTCAAATTTAGACTCATCATTTGTACTCACGTATAAATGTTTCATATTTTTCAAAAACTCAAATGGAGATTTAAAATTCATTAATGAAGAGTAAATTAAAACAAAAATCAACTTTCTGGTAGGTTCATTAAGAACAAGATATCTAACACTGTAATTTTCATATGAATAAGTACCAAGAACTTGGGTACCATCTTCTTCATTTGAATTTTCTGCTTCTTCATTTGCTTCAGTTTCTTCTTTTTCTAATTCATTGTAAGTTTTCAACTTTCTATCTGAAATCAATATATCATTAATAAGAGCACTTGTCACCGAGGATAAATTTTTACCTGGTTGATAGTTGAACTCTACCTGTCCAGTTGGTCTAAAGATTAGAAACTGATCAATCATTATATTATTGTTTATGGTTATCTATACTTTCTCTCTAATTGTATACAAAACACAAAATTTAGTATCAATATAAATAAATTAATAACTTATCACCAATATATCTAAATTGTTCAAGTAAAATGCTTATCTGTAACCAAACAAATCTCATGATATCTCTACCAATTTCGATCAAAATGGCACATTGTCATTATATGAAAATATCACAGCGAACTCAGCAAAAAAAAGTCTGTCTAATCAATTTTACGTGTCATTTAGACAAAAATTATAATTGTATTATGTAATCTTTGAAAAAAAAGTTTTTTTTTTTTTTTTGTATTTTTCAAAAGATTTTTTGATTTTTTTTTTTTTTGATTTTTATCTATAAGAATAAAGGTAATTTTGTGTGTACTACAATTGAAGTATTTCAAGAGGTATATAAATAGTCTATAGTATAAATTTTGTTAAAAATATGTCAACAGGATTTGGTAGTATAGGTCTTCCAAAATGGTTGAATGAGTCTTTAACGGCCATGAAAATAACTACTCCAACTAATATTCAAAAAGCCTGTATTCCAGAAATTCTTAAAGGTAGAGATTGTATTGGTGGTGCAAAGACCGGTTCTGGTAAGACAATAGCGTTTGGTGCTCCAATGTTAGCAAAATGGTCCGAAGATCCATGTGGTATCTTTGGTGTTGTCTTAACCCCAACTAGAGAATTAGCCATGCAAATAGCAGATCAATTTGCAGCTTTAGGTGCAAATGTCAATTTAAAAGTTAATTTAATTATCGGTGGTGAATCAATGATTGAACAAGCTAATAAGATCAAAGAAAATCCACATTTTATCATTGCTACCCCTGGTAGACTAGCACATATTATAATGGAACATCCAGATGATGTTAGAGGTTTGAAAAGAGTTAAATTTTTAGTGCTGGATGAAGCCGATAGATTATTAACAAGTTCATTCACGGAGCATTTATCATCTTGTTTCGAAGCATTACCACACCCTTCCAAAAGACAAACACTATTATTTACAGCTACAGTTACAGATTCAGTGAGGTCATTAAAAGATAAGCCTGTTGCAGAAGGTAAACCACCTGTCTTTATGCATGAATTAGATAGTGTTGATGACGTTGTGATTCCAAGTCAACTTAGTATTTCATATATTTTAACCCCATTCCTAGTGAAAGAAGCAATGTTACATAATTTATTAGTCAATGAAGATTTCAAAGAATCAACAGCTATTGTGTTTGTTAACAGATCAGAAACAGCAGAAATTGTGAGAAGAGTGTTAAGACATTTGGAGATAAGAGTTACTTCTTTACATTCAGAGATGCCACAAGTTGAAAGAACAAATTCTTTACATAGATTCAGAGCTGGTGCTGCAAGAGTTTTGGTTTGTACCGATTTAGGATCGAGAGGTTTAGATATACCAAGTGTTGAGCTAGTTATAAATTTCGATATACCTAGAGATCCAGATGATTTCATTCATAGAGTTGGTAGAACTGCAAGAGCGGGTAGAAAAGGTTCAGCATTATCATTGGTCACTCCTAATGATTTAAGCAGAATATTGGCAATTGAAGATAGAATCGATAGAAAGATGGAAGAGTATTCTAAAGTCAGTGATAATCAATTAATTAGTAAATCATTGAAAATTACATCACAAGCCAAAATTGAAGCTAAGATGGAAATGGAGAGAGAAAACTTTGGTGAACGTAAAAGATTGCAGAAAAAGAGAGAGAATGATAGAAGAGAACAAAGTATGAGAAGTGTTGAAAAGGTTAAGAAAACAAAGAAAACTTCTTCAAAGAAACTAAAACAATAAATAGTGCATTTATATTCATATTAGTTATGTAATTTTAATTTAATTTCAAAAGATATAATATATATTATATATCATATGTTACACATTATATGTACTCTTCTTTGGATTTATGGGTAGATTTAAAACCTGATACACGTTTACCGATTTTGTATTACTAATATGCGTCCATTTATTTATAGTTAAATTTGAATATACTAAAGTATAGAAAATAAAAACAGCAGAGTTTGTGATGGTGGTGGTGTATTAAAAGTAATCAATTATCTATTTACCCTTCTTTTGTCTTTCAACGTGAGCTCTCATAACTTTTTGTCTATCTCTCAAACTCATCTTGTTCTTACCTTGAACGGATCTCTTGTGAATCATCATGACGAAATTCTTCTTTCTTTGTTTCTCCTTGTTAGTAGTAGAGTGAGCTTGTTCTCTCTTACCCTTTCTAGAACCAAACTTATCTCTATCTTCTTTACCTTCTTTAGCAACATCAATTCTTTCTTGTCTAGTTTGCTTATATTTATGTTTACCAACCAAAGTAGTTGAATCAACTTGATCTTCATTCTTTTGAGTATTACCCATAAGTTTTTGTATACCTGCTTCTTCATTCAATTCCTTTAATTTAGCAAAATCTGCAGGAGTTAAAACTTGAGCTAACGTTTGTTGAATAGCCTTTTGTTGTTCTTCAAGTTCCTTTTGTTGAGCTGGGTTTAATTTGGCCTTCTTTCTGGATGGGCCTGCACCTTCATCATCTGAAAGTTCCAAGTCAGAATCGGCATCTTCTGGTTTGGAGTGTTTCTTAGACTTTTGCATATATTTCAAATACTTCTTTCTGATACCATTCTTTTCCTTCGGTAATTCAGTAGTACCTTCACCTTCTGCATCACTGATATTGATATCTTCGTCACTCTTAACGTCGACCCAATCACCATCGATATCGTCATCGGATTCCTCTTCGTCATCAGATTCTTGAACGTTCCAATCTTCATCATTTTCTTTACCTAGTAAGCCTTGTTCCATCTTCCACTTAGCTAATAATTCAAGACCAGGAATACCACTGACATTACTAGATTCCACACCATATTGTGGTAAACCTTTAGCACCATCGTGGATAAGACCCATAGTAGCAGTCTTACCTCTATCTTTCTTAGATAACATTTCAGGAGCAACTTCTCTATATAAGGATATCAAACCTCTAGATGCAGCCACCACAGCCTTAGCCTTGGAGCCTTTATATTCAGTTAAATCTTGTAACAAAGTATCATCAATACCTGCTGGGTTTCTTGTCAAAATTTCTCTGATCGTATTCAAACCTGCAGATGCAACTTCAGCAGCCACACCATCAGAGACGAATTCATCAGCAATCTTACGAACAACCATATTGATTGATTCTGGTGGAACTAAATCATGAGATGCTTGAGCAGCAGCAGCCATAATTTGGGTAACATGAGGTTGCTTTGGAGTTAAGTACTTTAAGAAGAATGAGTATATACCAAGAACTGTCAATTTATGTGTACCAACTAATCTAGAGATCAAGTTCATTATCGCAATTTTTTGTTCAATATCAAATCTATTAGAGCTTTTACCAGCTAAATGTTGGTCATATAAATCTTCAGCAAATTGTTGAGGATCTCTTAACAAATGTATAGCAGAGAAATTCAAGTATGTTGTTGGTTGTTTATTGGTCTTCTTTTTCATCTTACTGATGGCAGCTTCAAGCTTCTTACCTCTCTTTTTACTCTTTTTATTTTGTTGCATTTTATGTCTTAATGCATCAGGTGTAAGTCCTTCTTCATCTGATGATTCTTCTTCAAAAGCTTCTTCTCTTTCTTTATCAGCACCAAGGAAGAATTTAACACCAGAGACAACAACTTTAACATCTGGATGTAATGAAGCTTGAGTCATAATTTCAACAGTTCTAGAATCATCCCAAATACCTCTTCTCCATAATTCTCTAGTTAATTTAGTTGACCATAAACCATTTCCATCCTTTTGATCTAAAAGGTTGAATAATAAAGCTTGTGTAGATCTATTTAATTTTTGATTTTTGGCACCTGAGTTACAAGTTTTCAGAAGAGATATCAATGCACTGTAAATTTGTTTTCTTAAAGCTTTAGCGTGTAAACCAACATTTCCTTCAACTTTTGAACCATAAGCAGATAATAATGGGAAAATAGTTTGAATCAAAAACTCAGGAGAAATAACGTCTTTATTTCTTAACATGATTAAACATTGAATAATTTTTTCTCTTAGAGATGGAGTTAAATCTCTGTGGTTATTAGTCAAAATCATCTTTAATTCTTCTGGGAAATTTGCAGTTTCTTTAGGATAACATGAACAAACAGCGGACATAAAACTGATAAGTTCACCAAATTCATCACCATCATGATCAGATGGATTAATTAAGAAAATATCTCTTAAAGATTCATAGTGGGAATATTGTTGTAAAAATTCTTCATGATATGATTCAGGGTCACGACGAACCAAGTTTTGCAATAAAGCAATATTGGTTGGTAAAATAGCAGCTCTCTTTCTCTTAGCCATGACTGATTATTTATTAAATTATTTCAAAAAGATACTTAACTATCAAAGATATATGAAATTAAAGAAAGTTAAGTTTATAATTAAATTTAATATACAAAAATAAAAAAATAATAAAAAAGAACTGAAAATTTTCAAAAAAAAAAAAAAAAAAAAAAAAAAAAA
>JAJLSX010000085.1:0-45667 GCA_030567815.1 Ogataea piceae | reverse complement strand
ATGTAGAGGAGATTGTTTCAGTCGGCCATGGTGTGGTGATGGTTTCTATCCAGTAACTACTGGAGAATGCAGATCCAGAAACAGTCGTCACGGTGGTGGTCCATGTCTGAGCACCTGTAATGGTAGAGCTACCCGAATAACTGGTAGTGGAAGTGTGAGTAGCAGCAGCGAGATAAGAGGTACAATCTCTGTGGTTATACGAAGAAGAGGTACCAGTGTGAATACTTGTCAAGTAAGATGTGGTGGTAATATAGTTTGTGAAAGTGACACCAAGGACAGCAACTTTATTAGTACTAGTACTAATGAAAGTTGAAGTTGTATAAGTAATGGTTGAAGTTGATGCAGATGTGTAACTTTCACAAACTAATGTATTAGTAGAAGAGGACCATGTGGATAAGACATATGTATCATCGTTAGAATAAGTTGTAGTGGTACCACATGATGATCCTGATGCAATACTGTAAATGTATGAACCAATATCCTCATAGGTGGTACTGTCTGGAACTTCAACGGATAGAGTTAAAGAGGCATCACCAAAATTATTGGCAGTCACAATTCTAATTGGATAATAACCAGCATCTAACCAGATAAGAGATTGTGCGGACTAAAAAAGTTTCAAAAAGTGTAATGTTAGTATAAATGTTTGGAGGAGAGAAATGGAGAAATAAAATTATGATACTTACAACCCAACCTGTACCAGTGGTATCAGTACCGGCAATTAAATAGTCATCGTCATCAGAAGAAGAAATATTTGAGGTTTCAACGGTACCACAACATCCTAGCAAAGATGAAGCACCAAGGTAAACAACAGCACCTTGATTAATTTCATCCATTGTGAATAAATACAAACCAGATGTTTCAGCGTGGAAGTAACCGGTGAATTCCAAGATGGAAGAACCGAATTCAAAATTCATACCAAATGCAGAGGTAGTAGCAGAACTTAAAAATGTAGACGAGAAAGAGTAATCAATGGCAGTACCAGTACCTGTAGCAGAGGCAGTGGTTGTGATCAATCCAGCACCTAAGAGGTACAAGTAGTCGGAGTAGTAAATAGCTTCATCAAAGTAAAGCAATTGTTCGGTAAGAAGATAATCGTAAGCTTTAACAACAAAACCTTGAGTTAAATCATTAAAACCGGTACAACCTTGCACACTTTGATAAGTATTACTTTCACCAAAGATGATTAAAGCATTGGATGGTAGCGTATAAAATAATACCGCTGTTAATAGCGAGAAAATGTATCCAAAATTCATGTTGAATATCTATTCAAAATTTTCAATAGTTATGAAATAGCCAGTATTATTGACGATTGAAAAAGTTGATTGAATACTGATTGAATCAATGAATTATAAATGGAGATTGAAAAATAAATAAAAACCAAACAAAATTAAAAGGGGGGTAGGAATAGAGAGTTTCAAACAGTAAAAAATATGGCAATTGATTTGAAAAGGAAATTCAACATATATATATTAGATTTAATTTTTGTATTCATTTGAAGCTGGTTGATTTTATAACAAAAAAATAATTATGAAAAAAACAAAAAAAAAACAAAAAAAAACCTAAAATTATAAGATTGAAATAGAATTTAAACTATATAATAGAAAATTCCAGCCATGGCTAAGCCCATAAAAGGTTATCAAGCATGCATATCCTTATGTTTTAAAAGATGAAGTTGTTTTTTTCTTTTTAATGCATAATTTAAAGTTGATTGATCTATCATATATTTTTTGAAATTGATGATCAGTCCATCGCGGAGAGGTATATTTTATTCTTTGATGTATTAATTAAACACATGAAATTCTGCAATAAATTATATATATTATATATATATAGATATAAGCGTCTACTGATGCAGAAATTAGATCCACCGCTATACATTAATTTGATATAGAATCTGACATGTTTTGACTTTATCGTCCGTTATATCTGCAATCGAGTATTTGTGATATCAATTCGCGGTCCTGTCTCTAGATATCGCGATCAGTATTATATCTCTTGATAATGTAATATATATATATAATCATCAATTTAACAGGGTATATAGAGATATGTGAGGTAGGTATCAACTTTGCACCGGAGATATGCATAAGATAAGCATATTATAATCTCTATAGAATATATATATATTATATATATATGGCTTCTGCCTAACGCCATTCGAATATTAGTACCAATTGATTATTCGTATATATGATTTGCCATTAAATCATATAATAGATAAAACTGCAAATTTCAATCATTACTCTTAATCCAAATTGCATTATGCATCTCTATATTCATCCATTCATACGATTATTCGATAAAATGTATATTTTTCTGTATGTATATATATACACATGTGTCATGTATGTTAGGTATATAGTCCACTAATTAATGTATCTATATAATTATCAAATAGTAACGTTATTAAAATATGTTTACAATCTTTAAAATTATATAAATTTTTTTTAAGTATACGTTCCGCTGGTCGGCTGTTATATAAATATATAACTATAAAGCCTGCGCGCCGTACGTGTACGTACGTACGCATCGATATATCGATTGCTCAAATTTATATATAAAATAATTGTATATATATATATAAATCGCGATATCGTACGTCCTGGCTGTATAATTTTTTTTGAGCTACGTATAATATGTACGCGTACATAAGTATAGTTCGTGCACGTACCAACTAAAATTTTCAGGCCATTTTAAATTTGTACTAGTACTTTAAATAAATTTTCTTTATGCACGTTAGCCATGCCACACAGAGAGAGGATCCTTATTTAATTAATTCTATTTACCGCGAAATGCACTCCGGGTACGTTGTGTGGGCAGCTCATTAATGTAAAAGCCCGATATAGTGCTATACTAACAATACCATATTCAATTATATCTATTATTGATGCCTTTTTTTTTTGTTTTTTTTGTTTTTTTCCCTTTTTGTTTTTGCATCTTCCAGTAATCTCTCTCTCTATATATATAGTTGCACAATAAAGCTTATGCATAAATTGTTTAACCGAATTAATTAGAGAGAATTTTTTTTCTAGTGTTATAAAGTGGAATATTTCTCTACCTTTGACAACTTGCAGTTTTCATCTAATATAATATATAATACTACATAGACAACCCATCCTCCTTCTCTATAGAAACATCAATTTCACCCCCTCTAAAAAATTGATCGACACTTGCTCTAAAAAAATTTTAATCAAGATATTAAAATATACTATTTATAGATACTTAAATGAAAATAGATGAAAGAAAAAAAATCATAAAGGAAGAACATTTGTTTTGTAAATAAATTTTGATTATATTAACGCTTAGAAAATGTGCAATATGGGTATATATACGAATTTAATGGAAGGGATTTGAAATCTTATTCATGTCTTAGTTTTTCGTAATTTTTTTTCTAAAAAAAATTTTGTTAGTGTTTTTTTTTTTTTTTTGAACTTTAAAATTATACAATAACTCTGCATGATAAATGCATTATGTAGTATGCACAAAGCATAACGCATAATGCATATTTTACATTTAAATTTCATTACTAGTTAATGCTACATTAAAGTATCAAATCAGATTAATGCTGCACTGAGAGTAATATCTCTTTTCTACTGACATGTGTTGGGAAAAAAGATTTTTTTTAGCTAATTTTATATATATATAATCTTTAAAGTGACTTTTAGTAGATTTTTGAACAATAGTTAATACATATGCACAATTGTCCTAATTCATTTACCGCATCGTATATAATTAAATCTCCAAATAATATATTAAAAGTATTGAAGTATATATCGCTACCATATAGTACGGTATATAATACCATATAGATAATATCATATTGTAATATTATAAATGAGCGAGAATTCTTGGATTGTACTGTGGTCCATCAAATGATGTAGTTATACAGTGTAAACTATATTATATTACACAATTAGATATACTTATATTACATATTATTTTTTTTTATAGGGGTTTATAGAGCTCGAATAGTAGAATAATTATTTAATAAATTCAAATTCATATCGTGTCAAGATATTATATATACGATAACTAAATGAGCAATATAATTTATTTGCATATTCATTCTCTTTTTATACATATAATAGATAATATATAATATATATATTGAATAGTGGGCTAAGGTTCACAAAATCTGCCGCATGCTTGACATGACTATATAATATATATTGCTTTAGCTAGAATAAAAAAGGTAATTTTTTTTAAAAAAAAGACTCAAAATTTAAACAGAGGAAAAAGAAAGAATTTAAAATAAGCCTCCACTTCATATGTAGTGCATTGTTTAAAAGATAATTTAGTTCTATTATAAATTGGGAAGGTTCAAGTTATATTTGACGCAAGCCTGTAAAACATCATGCATGTACAATAAATCTCGGTATTATACATAATTTTTACAACATTTTTAATTCGTTCACACATGTATGTATACGTACATACGAAATTCAAATTTTGTTCTGGCCAGGGCAATTGAGGCTTATAGAGGTAGATATTAGAGAGTACATACAATTTACGATAAAGGTAAATTCCAAATGTAAAGTTAACCCAAACAAAGTTGGTTGCTATCTGGTAACAGTATCTATATGTTGATTCAATGTTTAACTATAATTCATAGATAATTCATGGACAATTACTTGTTTTGTATATATATGTATATAAATATATATGGGAATGCAGTATTATAACTGTATTAATTAGTTGCGGATCGAGGGAAAGAAACTTTTAAATCCATCAAAATACAAGTGTAAAGCGCTGATCACTAGTTGTCATTTGACGATCGCTATTTTCTATGTTGTATATATAGTAGAGATATAATATATTATAGTAGATATACTGTATATAATATATATTCTTGAATGAAACGGCCAATTTAAGGTTTTCTTATTAATGCACGTATGATTTATATTTGCCATGGCAGTTCGGTATAATAGAACTGGTGTATATATATAATTCAGATACAATAATATATATTTTGCTGATATAGTCGACTAGTATGTATGTGTCTGAGCAGATCATTAAACTATACTGTACAGTGTATATATAGATTTTGCCGAATTTTCGATTTTCTATATTTATTGGAGCTACCATCGTACGTTAGCTTTCAATAAGTTTTTTTTTTCTCTCTCCCTCACAATACCGACGTATATATATATGCGTACGTATATATATCGGTACATCTAGTCTTGATCTAGATTGATTCATCTAGAATTGGCCGTATAAAGCTATAGATTTTCTTAAATCTTATACTAATCCGAGTATCAATCATATATATGATTGTCTAATCTGTATAATTTACTGTACAATTATGAAATACAAGTATGCTAAAATAGAACTACACTGGACAAATATTATTCTTTGATTTACCTATATCAATTATATAAAACGAAATACAACTAAATGATAATCCTTTTACTCGGTAATTTCAAAGCGTATTCCATATTTTAAAAAGCTATTTGAGCTAGGAAATAAGATAGACTTTACCGATAATTTAAAAAACAACTTACACGAATTTTTCAAATTTTAACTTTAATAATAATAATATATTGCTTATATCAACTAGGAGAGATATAAATATTAGTATACGATAACTTTAAAATTAGCAATCATAATAGGTGGGCAAGACACTAAGATTGTTTTAATCTTGCATAAAATTGTACAAAGCAACCAATATACAAAACCTAATTCAATATTTAACTAGGAATTTGTAATTTACACACTATGATATGGGGAAACCAAATAAACATATCAATTCAAACTAAATAAATACAAAACGAGCTGAATTGGGTTGCATATATATGAATGCACTCTAAACGTGTCAACCATGTGTAGACCACATATCAAAATTTTAGTCTAATTCGTGCAAGAGCTACTCCCAAAGCACTGCAAAATCTAACTTTAAAATCAATGTAGAGCTATCACTAAACTACAACTTTAATCATATGACTTCAAATCAATGAATATAGCAACTATCAATATATATAATGTTAATACAACTTGCTTTGTACTCGCAGTTACTCACACCTCTTTATAGTATAGATAAAACTTTTATTAATCAAATATTATAATATAAATAAAATGCGATTACTACATATATAATCAGTACACTTAAATCCAGATGATGTATAACATCTAAAATATTATTACTATATGTACATAGTATTACTTCAAATCTGTTGTTATAGAACACCTATAGTATATACCAAAACTCAATAGATTTTTTTTAACAAGATATATAATTTATATATTTTATATATAAGGAAATATTAATATAATACCATATAACACTATTGCATAATCTATAACTATATAATATTCGGATAACCTGTTGGATGTATAGCTTATCGCATTAGTTCAATTTCCAATTTTCCACGGTATACCGCTAAAATAATCAGTAAATGATAAATCCCGCTATCTAAATTCTTTTTTTTTTGAATTAGTAATATATTATATAATACTAATATTGTGATTATGTAAACGAGCAGTAGGCACTCCATAAAAAATTAATGTGTAAAGATGTAAATAGAAAAAAAAACAGAAAAGAAACGGCCTACCGGCAAATCGTCCGCTCTTTTAGATCGAAGAAGAATATTGCGCAAAAAAAAAAAAGAAAAGACAAAAAAAAGAAGAAAAAACGGTGAGAAAAAACAGACAAAAAATTTAAAGCAAATGGCGAGCCGATTAAAGGAAAAATGTCATATATTTTATTCTCATCGGGGCAAGAGTATTTTTTATATATATAATCTTTTTCTTTGTTGTCTTGTGTTCTTTTCTTTTTAATTCTTTATCTTTTGAGGTTTTTTTTTTTTTTTTTCTTTTTCTTTTTCTTTCAGTTTTAGTTTGCTAATTGGTTGTTTTGTTTATTGTATATATATATTTACATATATACTGAATGAACTTCATTGTTGTTTCAATTAATCTATTTTAATATTCATTCGCTTATCATATTTTCTTAAATTTTATTTTTCACTTTCTCCTCTTTGAAATATTTTATTCAATTTTTTTCTTTCTTATACCCCCTAGCTTTTGCTGTTGATGGATTAGTTTTGTCATTATAGTTATGGCTATCAGTGATTCAAATATATTCAATAACAATACCACCAACACTAAGACTATCAACGACAGTAATAATATGGATTCTATACCAATTTTACAATCAGATTCAAATAGTCATAATTTCAAGATGATTAATTTAATATCTTCAACTCCATCGTTACAGTCAATACTGATAAATAAGAAGATTTCATCTTTTAGTAAGACTTTTAAATCTTCAATTTCTTCCAATAGCTCAATTTTATCAGCATTTTCGTCTTCGTTGTTAGATGATGATGATGATACATTTTTCAATACTAATAGTTTGTTATGTTCAGAAGAAGACGATGATGATGAAGAAGAAGAAGAGACATACTCAATTGATGATGACGATTCAATACTAAATTTCAACGTTAGTAATACACAAAGTTTCAATTCTTCTAATCACGAAGAAATTTTAAATGATGAACATCCATTGTTTAATACTATATCAATTGATGACGATAGTATCGAATTAACGATAATTAATCATGCTAAAAAAAAAACCCAAAAGTCAAAGAGACAAGTTATTTATAAAAATATATCGTCTTCAATCCATGCATTTAAGAATTCTTATCTGATGTCAAATGCTAAAAGTATACTATCTTTCAATGTTAGAGTGACAGATTGTAGAATTCCAATTCAAGCAATAACTCCAACAATAAGTCCATCGATCGTTGAACGTGCAACAACACCTATTAATGTTCCATTGAAAACTTTCAATACTGAATACACACTTTCGCATTCAGTTACATCAAAATTAAATAATATTCAAAATAATTTAAGATCAAGAGAACCAAGAATTAACTCTAATTTTTTAAGATTTTATGCATTGGATTTCCAATGTAAAAAAATCGGTTTACTACCAATTTCAGATTATGAAATTGATTTATATCAAAATGAACTGCATGAATCTGAATTTGATTCAATTGATTCTTATTTAGATGAATTTGATTATCAAACTGAAGAAGATTTAAATTATAAAAAATTCTTAAAAATTGGTTTAATTTCAAGAGAAAAATTATGGTCTAATGTTATATTACCTCCTAGAAATGATAATTTCCAAACTGAAATTTCCTCTTCTAGAAAAAATTATATAAGGGATGGCCCTTATACTTTATCGACATGTAATAAAATGTCATCATCTAGCTCTCCATGTTCTTCATTTACAACAGTTGGTAACTGTTTAGTTAGATCACATGGGAAATTCTTACCTTGGTTAAACCTAAGTGATTTCAATTCAAAATCTAAGCAATGCCTTAAACCGTTCGGCCGTCTATCTAACGATATTCAATTCACAGTCAAAGGTTGGGCAAATGAAAGATGGATTGCAGAAACACCTGTTTAATCAAGATAGTTCAACTACAAAAAAACATATTTATGCCACACCTATCGCAATTTGCTTATACATTAAAGCCTATCATAACGTTGCTCATTCCCATGTGCATTTATCTATCTATTTATTTATTTATTTTCTGGCTTTTATCGCCACGCATTCCGCTTGTCATATACATCCACTAGCTTTAAAAGTAAGCTATAGTGTATTTGACTATCTCGCTATATTTTTTAATATTCATATATCAAATGTTATTAAAAACATTGTTTTTATATTAAATATCATTCGTGTAGTTAACTGTAAAGTTGTAACGAGTAAAAAATTCAATCTCCAACTTTTATCCCTCTTTCAACCTTAGCTCCCTTTAATACCCAGTACTTGTAACAAATGAGTGTCTTGTAGTATGTAGAGTGTAGATTGAAGTGATAATTGTTGTTGATTTTAATTGTTATCACTAAAGTCTAATGGTTTGAAGATAACCGTTTTATGATTTATCCGATACTTACATTTATTTTACTTTTGATAATGTTTGTCATCTATATTACAAGATTTTAATTCACAACTAGTTGAAATATTTTAAAAAACGGAGAATCTAATAAAAAGTCCTTTGGGACTAGGAAACCGAACGATCGTTTCACATTGGACTTAACTAAAAATCAATAAACAATAAATTTACTAATTAAACCACCAGATATATAGATCTCTACATATATTTAGAATATGTGTATAAAAAAGGAGTTTAGCAGTAGTTGGTAGTTAGTAGTTACTAGTAAGTTGTAAGTTGTAGCTTCAAATTTTGAAAGAAAATACTACACTGCCCTAGATTTTAAGAAATATAAATTTAATTTGTAAATGCCGCCCAACGAATCGAGAAGCTGCGATAACACGAAAAGCGCTAGCCTAAAATTTTATTCTTTTTCATCCACAAGGCTTATATTTCTTTAGTTTTTTGGGCTTTACCAGTTTAATTGATACACAAGTGTTATAAACGTTTATATAGTTTGTGAGCACATATAGAGATAAACATGAGTATATTATTGACTCCATTACTAAAAAACAGCATTAAAGTTAGATGTCCATTAGTGAAATCTAGTCTCATCCGTAAAATCCATTCAACTACAACAACTTCTAGTGATCAACTAGGGTTTGTCTTTGATATCGATGGTGTCTTACTTAAAGGTTCCAATCCTATTCCAGAAGCATCCGAAACTCTAAGTACTTTACAGAAATTGAATGTCCCATTTATTTTATTCACAAATGGTGGTGGTCAATTGGAGATAGATAGAGTCAACAAGATTTCTAAAAAATTACAGTTGACTGCCCCATTGAATGAATCTCAAATTGTTCAGTCACATACTCCATTGAAAACATTAACCACAAAACATAGTCGTGTGCTAGTTGTTGGTGGACCAGAAGACAAGTCAAGAGAAGTCGCTAAGACCTATGGATTCGAAGAGGTGTTAAGACCAGTTGATTTAATCAAAGCAAATCCAGCTATTTGGCCTTTCCACGAATACACACAAGAACAACTAGACAATTGGGGGATAGACCCTCAAATTAGTAGAGTCTCTGTGAATTCGCATGGTTTCGTAAACGATGCTATAGATTCTATATTAGTCTTTAATGATCCAAGAGACATGGGATCCGATACACAAATTATACTTGATTTACTGAATTCTGAAAATGGTAAACTTGGTACTAGCAGATCAACAAACAATAGCTCTACTCCAGCAATACCTATAATTTTCTCAAACAATGACTTTTTATGGGCAAACGATTTCAAATTACCTAGATTTGGACAAGGTGCATTCAAGATAATGATAGAAGCTTTATATTCACATATTAACAATGGATCCAAATTGGAGTCTACCACTTTAGGTAAGCCATACAAAGTTAGTTATGACTATGCACACCATGTTTTAATTGATTGGAGAAGAAAACTTTTAGCAAATGATTTCAGTAGTGGTATCATATTACCAGAATTAAACAATACACCGAAGACTACCCCATTTAAGAATGTTTATATGGTGGGTGATAATCCAGAGAGTGATATTTTAGGTGGTAATAGTTATGGTTGGGGATCTATCCTGGTTAGAACAGGTGTTTTCAAAGATGGTGATTTTGAAAGAAATCCAAAACTTGCACAGCCAAACGTGGGGATTTTTGACAATGCCAGGGATGGTGTCTTTCAAGTTTTAAAAGATCACGGGTTAATTTGAATGCTACATAGTAATGTAAGTTATGTAATAATAATAACGTTGTATTGAAATTATTAGATATACTATAAATGAGATATACAAAAAGGTGAAGATAAAAAGTCGCAAAATACAACACCTGATAATATCTAAGGGAAAAGAAGAATAAATAATGGTATAAACAACAATAAAAAAAAGTATAAGAAGAACCAAATTAACGACAAAATAAAACAACAACAAAAAAGTCTAAAATGAGTAATGTAAAATTAAGGAGGAGTAAGGAGGAGGAGGAGGAGGAAGAGGGAGAGGAAAATTAGAAAATATTAGTACAGCACCACAAAAGTAAGATACTTTTGCAGTGAAGATTTAAAAAGTACTAAATTTACCATAAACAAATGACAAAACAAGGAGAACCGACACTAAGAAACCGAAAAAAGGGAAATCAAAAAAAGGGGAAGACAGAAAAAATAAAAAGAAAGGTTAATCAAACTTTAGATGCAACAGTTTGTTCACTTTGTAATTTTAAGGCATTTCTTTCATAACTCTTATCTTTACAAGTTTGTAAACCTTTACATTCATGACTTTCTAATAATCTATGCTTTGAACAATATTTCCCATTACAAAATGAACAATCACCAACCATTCTTAATGGAGCAGAATTACAAGAAGTAAATGAACATTTAGTTGATTTCTTACTTGATTTTCTTCTCTGTTTAATCTTTGGTTGTTCAGAGACTGATGTAGAATCATCATCATCTGCAATAACTGATGAAGAATAAGATAATGATAATAATTTCTCTTGATCGGGACTTAAAGATGAACTATTAACATCATCTAAAGATGTTAAATAAATCGTTGAATTTGAATCGTATGTTATACCATAGGTTGATAAATTTTTAGAAAATTCCATCTTCTTACCACTATACCATAATTTTATATTTTTTTTATTTAATATTAAATTGTTATCCATTGAAGATGGTAAGGCAACCAATGAAGCAATCTTTAAATCTTCCACGGTAGAATTATCAGGAATAGTAACCTGATATGATTGTTCATTATTTAATTTGACTGTAACCTTCATTATTGTAAAAGATTAGGGTAATAAAGACACAAAGGAGATAGAGCAGTAAATATAGAAAGTGGCAAATATTTGAAAAAAGCAACTTGCGAAATAGGGATTTTTTTTTAACAAGTAATAATAACTAACGTAAGTAACCTTTTGTGAAATAAACAAGAATTATGTATAAAAACACTGAATAACTGAATAAGTATAATACAGAAGAGACTAACGGAAGGAAACAAAGGGAAAGAAGTAAAAGAAAAGATAAAAAGAAAAACCTAAAACAAAATAGTTCTATATTAAGCTATATATTCCCATATAGCTGTTAATAATATATTACTTATCAAAGAGAGATGCGTATATAATTTTACAATCTGTTAGGGCTGATTTGGTAAGTCGATTCCAAAATTTGCCACCCTCAAACATACGAATTGTATGTGTTACGTAATGATTAATTTGGGGCCAGAGCGCTGGCAAAAAAAAAAAAAGAAATTTAAATGGATTATGTAATATTTACTTATCTAAATGAGGAGAGATTTTTAAATTACGTAGTTGTACGGCCAGTATATACTGCTTGAATATATATATATTGGGTATATATATATCTGTAATATCATATATTATATATTCTGAAACGTTTTGCATTAGTTTTTGAGCAAAGCTTACTCTATACTAGTATATACTATCTAATATATATATTTATTCAAATTATATAGCCTAAAGCTTTTAATTTGAGTCTGTTTTGGTCATCGCTCTATAGTGAGCTGCGAGCAGTGTATATACCTCTTGAGTAATGACTCAACTATCAGGACACAAAAAAACCTGAGTCTTATATAATATATTAGGTAATATAGAATTATTCCTTCTAATCTGACATTATTTAATTATGTGTACTGTTTACAAAATTACATAATCAATATGTTTTATAATTTTTTTTTTATTTTTTTTTTTCAACCAAAGAAAAAAAAAATTAAATGGCCATCCAAACAAACCCGTACAGAGTATTGAGGTTTCCATTTGACTTGATGGAATATATATATTGAAATTAAAACATACAAGGGTTTACTTACCTATAATCTTTTGATTTGTCTTTTACATATTCACAACTAATACCCAAATATAACAATATATAAAATGTCTGGTTTCCAAGGTGCTCCACAAGAAAAACAAAATTCATTCACAAGCTCACCATTTTTCACAGTTGCTGTTAACGTTGGTTTATTTGTTGTAAGTATATATAAACTTCAGTAGAGACTGGTCTTTACAGATTAGTTACAATCGTTCAACAACATACATACTAACATTACTAAATGATTTATAATAAAGGCTGGTGTTGTTTTCATCCAATCTCCATTGATGGATATGTTAGTCCCACAATTAGAATAAATATAAATATACAAAATCCTTTCCTCACTCAAGAACTTAACTTTACGTCAACTAAGAATGATCTTTGCTAGTTATGACTTACATGGGAATTATATAATCGATCGATCATTCTAACTTTTGACTTCTTTATACTGTATATAATGGAAAACAAAATAAAAATAAATGAATTACATAAAAATACATTACCGTAGTGCATACAGAGTATAATTTAAATCTTAAATAATTTATCTTGCGTATCGAATAATTCATCTAAATATAAACTTTAAAGTATACAAGGTATCAAAGATAAAAAAAAAAACAAAAAAACAAAAAAGATACAGGTATGTGTTTGTTCTTTCCTTCAATGATGTAAAAACGAGATAAAACAAAAAAAACAAAAACCACAAAACACACTTAACGATATCCGTGATATGGAATATAGTGTATAAGACTAACCAATAATAAAAAGAATAAAATTAGAGTATCAACAAAAAAAAAGAAATAGGTTAAAATGAGGATAATAAGAAAAAAACATTATTATAAATACACATACGATGGAAGGAAAGAAAATAAAAGGAGGAGGGGGGGGGGGGGGGGGAAGTAAGCAAGTAGAAGTAAACCTTAAACCATTTTATATGTATATGGCCTAATTCAATTCAATTCGGTTTTAATTTATCTTGATGATAAGACAATGTATAAAGCATGTAAAATAGCTGGGAACCAAACAAAACAACAACAGATAATGTTGATTAATAAGTCTCTACCAGCACCTCTTTCCATAAAGACAGCTAATGGAGGAAGTAAAATAGCTATAAAAGTAATAATATGTTAGTATTTGAAAGAATAGCAAGTGGCACATGAAGACACACAAATACAAAAACACAAAAAAAATATTCAAAATCTGATAAAGGGGCAAAAACAGTATGGAGTATTCAGATATTAATTGCTTGCTAGGGCTGAGTAAATAAATTAACTTGAAACCCAAAGTTTACCCTTACCAATCTCTATACCTCATAATTCTCAATGGCATAAGACAAGTGGAGTAAATTGGAAATTTGCAACTCAATGTTACATATATGAATAAACCAATGGATAGACTAACATTCAATGACAAAACACAAAGTAAAACAAAAGATTGAAACCTCGGATATAAATGGGAAAAAAAATAAAAAATTACATAGCAATCTGAATACCAAAGCATGCACCTTCATATAGAGAATAAGAGCGTATATAAAATTCAAAACATACCTAAGATAACAGCAACAACTTTTTCAGCACTCATGTTTTATAATATAATTGATTTAAGTAATAAGATATATGTATATATAATCTAATTGAAACTAAAGTAAAAAGACAAAAGAGACAACAAAAAAAAAAAAAAACAACACTCAAAAACAAATAAATAACAAATAAAATAAACAGAATATATGATAAGATATTTATATATATTATTATGTTATGTTATGTTATATTTACACGTACTCAGCTATACAGTAAAAGAATGTTTGTGTGTGTGTGTGCCACCCATGCTATGCCATGGATGGCCATAAAAAAGAAAAACAAAAAAATTCAAACAAAAAGAAATGAAGATATTACATAATAAAAAATAAATTTAAAATGAAATATAGTTAAATTTAATAAAAACACTACCTAATTTCTTAATTTGAAAGTTACACTTCCTAATCAGGAGATTAATTAATTTAGTATGGAAGTGAGAAGAGGTGTATGGATGTCAATTTAATTTGATCTTTTACACGACTTTTCATTATTAAATTAAGCGCCGCAATTTATACCCCATGTAACATATAAGAAACGTTTTTTCTAATAATTATTGTAAATTATATATTCCCATATCCATTAATTTATATATATATATATATATATACACAATCTCTATAAAGTTTGTTGAATTTCAGAAATTTCAGAAATTTCTAATGTTTTCTCTGTTGGTATAGGTGAGAATTTCCCACTTAAACTGCTAACTATATTACCAATTGAAACTGAACTTAATTCATTTGTATTTTCAAAATATCCTTCTTCAACTCTATATTTTTCTTGTGGTGCTAATTTACACAAGACATCACATGAATAACCAGTAACTAATAATCCAGGTGGTCTAGAACCAACTAATTTTAAAACATCGATTAAATCTCCCAATCTTGTTCTAACTAATCTTTGATCTGGACATGATGCTCTTTCAACAATACAAATTGGTAGATCTTTTGGCCATTCTAAATTATACAGTTCTGGTAAGATATCACATATTTTTTTCAAAGACATTAAGAACACAACTGTTCTATTTGATTCAAATTTTGGTAATGATCCTAATTTACCCTTTTTACCTGTACCTGTACAGATTAAAACTTGATCACTAACATCTCTATGTGTTGTTGGAATAGCTGCAATAATTGGTGAAACTAATGCACTTGTTAATCCTGGTAATAATATTGGTTTAAAACCATATGATTCAAAGAACAAATATTCTTCTCCACCTCTACCAAAGATAAATGGATCACCTTGTTTTAATCTAACAATTTGTTTACCCTTTTGTAAATTTTCTAAACCAATTTCTAATAATTCACGTTGTGCATTATCTGCATTACCAGGAAATTTTCTAGCAATGAAAACTTCTGTATTTTTAGGTATAACATCTAAAATTTGTTGTGGAACTAATTTATCGGCAAGAATTAAATCTGCATTATAAATTTCATTTAATGCTCCAATGGTTAACATTGAAAGTGATCCAGGACCTGAACCAATTAATGATATACGTCCCTTTTTATCTTGTATTTTGTCTGATTTTTGACGTTTAACTTGTTTCAACTCTTCACTATTATCATTTGATTCTAAATAAGCATCTGTTAAATCATTGATTGATATCTTACCCATCTTATTTAATGGATAATATTCAATAATTTGTGATAACCATCTTGATCTTTTCAAATTTTTATTTTCATTATTAACATTTGAATTATCTTCATTTTCTAACTCTTCTTCATTATCTTCAAATTTAATCTTTTGTTTTAAATTTCCAATATTTTCCACAATTTGATCTAAATCTTGTGGTAAATTTTGCATAATTTCTCTTTTAATTCTATTGGCTAATTTACAGGATTGATTATTTGTAGTAATACCAATTTGGAAATAACCTTTATTTTTCAATGTTGATAAAACTGTAAATGTTGATAATTCAGCAGATGATGTTGTATTTATTGGAATTCTTAATTTTTTACATCTTTGGAAAATTTCGTGTTTTAAATGATCATTTTGTTTCTTTTTAAGACTAACGAAAACTTTATCTACTATACAGTCAACTTCTAATCTTCCAAATTTTTCTAAATCTTGTAATTCGAAAATTTTCGTTATTATATCTAATTCATGGTAGCTATTATCAGTATTATGCATATTTAAAGATGAAATGACTGAATTCATAGAACTTGTAGAAATATTTCCTGATATTAATATTGGTTTAGCACCAGATTCAATAATAGTACTAATTCTATTAATGACTGAATTTGATAGCATCTCAGAGTCATCAATAATTAGATGATACTCATCTTTACAATTTAAAGCTGTAAGAATCTTGCTCTTTGTAGCGTTAACTGTATCTATATCTGTAGTCATCTTTGTATATACCCAATAGGTTATCCTTGTACCGTAACAGTGAAATAGTAAAATATAAAGAAATAAAAGAAAAAAGTCTTAATAAAGCTGTAGAATTTTTCACTATTAATACATATATATCCTTATATATATAAATTTTTTTCCAGCCTATTGGTGATAAGCGGAGTGTCATAATTTTTTTTTTTTTTTCTTATTTTGATCTCGGGGTTTTATTTCTACTAAAAATTTCTATTTTGTATACATTTGCACGTGATCATTAACTGTGGCGCACATTAACTTTTTTTTAAAATTTTTTTTAGTTTTCTTAATTTTGTATCTTTTTGTTACCCGGTCATTGATTAGATAATCATTTGTTATACTTCTATTGTCTATTTTAGTATATCTTTTGATTAGATTTAACGATCCCTTTTATATATCTATCCTATAGGTTTATATGTATTAGTTTTCTGTTTTATTTGAGGAGGAATATATATATATGAGGTAGACTTGCATTTGAAATAGTTTTTTGTGTGGAAATTGGGGTCGAATGCCGGGATAACCATTTTTATTACGGTGTTATCTCAGTTTAGAAAAAGGGGAGAAAATCTTTGGTCTTGTAATTGATTATATGGTGTTGGTGAAACTTTATAGAGGTAATGTATATTCAACTGTGGATGCATTAAATATGAGAAATGTAGCTATAGTCACGCTTAGGATGATGTTTCTTGAAGTATCTCGACAATCAATCTGTCAATGATCCCTTAGTTTTACTTACAATTACCCAACCACTTTGGTAAAAATATAAAACATAGACACCACATACAATTAAAAAGGGAGAAAACATGAATGGAAATGAGAACCAATCCAAAAAATAGACAATGACATAAAAAATGAAATAAACAAAAAAAAAAAAATAAGAGAATATTACAATAAAAAATCTAGAGTAAATCTATATATATTATTTATCTTACTCATTAAACGGCGTACTTTTCAACAATTGAATCGAAAACTTTGTTCTTTTCTTCCAAATCAACCAAGTATTGAGTAGATGGATCAATTTTTTTCAATTCTTCAACCAATTCAACAGTTTCAGAAGTCTTACCTTGTAAGATTTGGAAAGTTATTTGATTGATTAATGAATCAATCTTCCATTGAGTTGATTCTTCATTATTTGAAGCATCAGCTTGAATTTCTTGAATTTTAATTAAAATTTCTTGTGCTTCAGGTAAATGTAACAATTTCAAATTAGCAACAAATAAACAGACTAAACTTTTAATTGAAACAGTTGATTCATTTGAGGTTAATTCATCATAGAAATAGTATGATGATTTCAAACTATCGTTGAATTGAGTAAGCTCAAACCATGATTGTGATAATGTAAATAATATATCATCTTGTGAAATTTTACCAAAGTCTGATAAAATTTTAGAGACATCTTTGGATTTATTTTGTAATAAACTAATGTAAATTAATAGTGATATATTTTCGAAATCTGATGAATTTGATAATAAATCAATTGATTTCTCAATTTGATCCAATTTTATGAAATATAATGATCCTATTAAAGTGATAAATTCATTTGATTTATTTGATTCGACAATCGATTCTAATTCTTCATCTTGTGTAGATCCACCATTTTGTAAAAATTTAGCGTAGCTCTCTAAAATCTTGAAATCTGAGCTACTATCAATAACTGTATTAATTGCCTTTAAAGCATCTTTATAGTTTTCTAACGCTAATAGAGATCTAATTTGGTATTTATAAGCTTCATATTTATTTTCATCACTTGAAAAAATGAAATCTGATTCCAAGTCAAGCTTAATAAGATCGGTGTATTTAGCACCGTAAAATTGTTGACGTAATTGGTATAATTCACTGCTATCACTATATGGATCCATTGTGTTATTTATGATACTAGGTTGTAAATTGCTGTAATCAGTGAAACTTATACAATGAAAACTAAAAAAATAAGAAGCATTAATATGTAAATAAATATAAAAACTAAATAAAGATTTACGTGGTTTTGTGTTGATGTGTTGATTTTTCTAAATAATTCTGCCATTGTAAATCTACTGGTTTCCAAATTTCATTTATATTGATTTATTGCTTACGTAATTCATATATTGCTATTGTGATCTATATATGCCTATCTAATATACACTGATGATCACTATAACTAGTTAGCCATATTATAGTATACTATAAGTGTATAGTTATTGTTTTATAGTAATATGTAACCCAGGGACATATACAAATATATACGTACTTGACTTAAATATGGACACAAAAAGTACAAGGATACAAAAAAAAAGGGTAAAAAGCAATAAAGTGTACCAAAAAAAGGGGAGAGGGGTTAAGTAAGGAATGTGAATATATCTCGTAAAGATCAGCAGGGGGAATGCTATTCAAGTTACTTAATTATTTACAAAAGTTATTAAACTAAGACCCAATAATTATAATTAAACTAAATATTAGAAAAAAAAAATCCACCTGAAAAAATAATTTACATAACAAATAAAGATAAAGGTGATAAAACAACCTCTTCTTAAGATAAAAAATTGACACTTCCCGTCAATGAACAAAGATTAGTATAATGAATCACATTAAAAGAACGAATAAATTTATTAAAGCGTTTAATAAATTTAAGATCTTTCACCTCTTAATCTTCTAGCTAATTGAATATCCTTCTTTTGGATGGTAACTCTCTTAGCATGGATAGCACATAAGTTAGTATCTTCGAATAAAGAAACTAAGTAAGCTTCAACAGATTCTTGTAAAGCACCAATAGCTGAAGATTGGAATCTTAAATCAGTCTTGAAATCTTGAGCAATTTCTCTAACTAATCTTTGGAATGGTAGCTTTCTGATTAATAATTCAGTAGATTTTTGGAATCTTCTAATTTCTCTTAAAGCAACAGTACCTGGCTTATATCTGTGTGGCTTCTTGACACCACCAGTAGTTGGTGCTGATTTTCTGGCAGCCTTGGAGGCTAATTGTTTTCTTGGAGCCTTACCACCGGTAGACTTTCTTGCTGTTTGTTTAGTTCTAGCCATTTTTAAAAATGTATATATTTGATGATTAGAATAATAATAATAATAATAGAAAAAAAAAATAATGTAAAAAGATAAGGAATAAAAAGATAAATAAAAGAGGAATAAAGAATATATTTATATTAAAAATGCGGAAATCAAATTTGCCCTTGTCTCAACAAAGGAAAAGATGTGTGTACAGAAATTACATAGTAAAAAAACACACAGACAAGAAAAAAAAGAAAAGACCAAAAGGCAAATGCAAAAATGCAAAAATGCAGAAAGAAAAAAAAAACATCACACATCACACATAGTAAAAGTAACGTTTTATAAATTTGCATGTAAAAATCCCGTGCTGAAAACTGTTAAATTTGCAGCGTAAAAAAAAAACTGTCGCTGTGCTCAATTTTACTATGCTCATTTACAAATTTTGTAAAAATTCGCGACTTCTTAGTGCAAATATCTAACTTCTTTAATCGGATATAAATATGCACTAACAATTTAGGAATTTTATACATTTTTTAAAAAATTTGTACATTACATTACCATAGTAAAAATTATGAAATTTCTAATTCGCTCTTTTATCCTAAAAATTGTATTAATTTTAGCGTAACATTTTTTAATTTGGAATATTTGCCGTGCTTTTAGCAATTGAGTTCCGTCTGTTTCTCATTGTATCCTTTGAGTGAGTACTGTTTGTTTGTTTGTTTGTTTGTTTCGTTTTGTCTTTTGTCTTTTGCCTTCCGTAACTTTTTTTATAAATACAACATCATTTCCTCACTATTTAATTTAAATTTTTTATTACTTAGTATTGAGTGTTTATTATATTATTTTTTTTTCTCTTCCCTTTTATAAAATCATATTATAAATTATTATACAGTTTTTTAATTAACGATATACACTATCTTTAATTAATCAAATTTTATTTTATTAAATTCTTTATAAAACAAATATACAAAAATGTCCGGTAGAGGTAAAGGTGGTAAAGGTCTAGGTAAAGGTGGTGCTAAGAGACACAGAAAGATTCTTAGAGATAACATTCAAGGTATTACAAAACCAGCTATTAGAAGATTAGCAAGAAGAGGTGGTGTTAAGAGAATTTCTGCTTTAATTTACGAAGAAGTTAGAGCTGTCTTAAAATCATTCTTAGAAAATGTTATTAGAGATGCTGTTACTTATACTGAACACGCAAAGAGAAAGACTGTTACTTCATTAGATGTTGTTTACGCTTTGAAGAGACAAGGTAGAACTTTATATGGTTTCGGTGGTTAAATTTTTTAAAAGATTGTCTTATTATTATTATTAGTCTTTTAAAGGAAAAAAAAAGAAAAAAAGGAATGAAACATTCTTATAAATTGCTATTTTCTCAAAATATTGGTTTTTTTTTCTTAAATTAATTATGGTGGGTTTATCTCTTGTTCTGTTTTATTTTCCTTTGGTTTTTTTTTTTTGTTATCAAAGTTATTTAGGTGTATTTTAGCGTTATTAATATTAAATTATTAAAATTATTGTGAATTAACAAAGTTGTAATTGTAAAAGGTATACATATAAAGTACATATTAAGATATATATACATATGTATATATATATAAGATGATGGGGTAGATGACTGTATGGTGTATGGATGTATGAAACCGTTAGCTGTTTAATTGCCAGCAGCTGATCCGATATGATCATATCATGTCGTCAATTTGATCGATCGTATCAGTAAATTTTACAATCTCAATTAGGGCTGAGCAAGTATTATATAATTTTATGTGGCTAGTGGATGATGTGGCGTATAGAGTATACACTTTAGGGTATATACTTAATGATATATTTGAACTGTTTTCAGCAATATGATCAGTGATGCAGTTGAGTATAGGTGTATCTATACTATGTGTGTATCTATACTATATGTGTATCTATATTATATGTGTATATATACACTTATAGTATATATATATATATATATAAAGTTGCGTAACTTGAATGTCAGTCATCCAAACTTATAGCTTGACCCGGACAAGTTTCAAGTATAAAATCAACACGCGATTCTACTGATTCGCGCTCTTCCGCTGAAATTATTACAATTATCATATGTATATATATACAGGTCATGGCTAGATCATATAGTACTACGTACAAATGAAGTAAAAAAGAAAAAGAAAGGACGTATAGTTAAAGTAGACAGTGAGTGCACTTAATTAATACCTCAAAGTGTATTCTAATAAATATGTACATATATAAATATAATATATATTACTTTGAAAATCTGTAGATACTCAACACAATTACAACTTTATTTTTGTATACATTGAGTACTTAGTATAGGACTAGATAAATTAGTAATTATTTAAATTTTATTTGCACCTTTAAAGCAGTCAATAACGAATAAACCATATAAATAAGAATAAAAGAAATTTAATTATACGCATATATAATATATATATATATATATATAGCGCTGTACATATACGTAGCTAGGCTCATATATATATTTCGTTGTATAAAATTTCCGCACAGACATAAATTACCTAATCATAAATTTTATATTAAAAATACACCAAATGTTTGTATGGTATAAAATTTATAGATCTTTTTTAAAGATGGCTGAAGAGCGAACTTTTTTTTTTTTTCATTAAATTTTTCAATGATTCAGCACTTTTAATTCAAACCAGCGAATTCTGCAAACGAAAAGATTTAAAATTTTAATTTAAAATTTCTTTTGCGTACGAAAAAAATTTTTTTTTTTTTTTACTCTGCACGACATCGCACTTTTTTCTTTTCTTTTTCAAAAGAAAACTGCTGAGTCATAGACATTTTCCCGTGCGGGCTTACCACAGAATCCCCGCAAGACACCAATTTGTGTACACGTGTACGTGTGGAAAAAAAAAATATTTTTAGTAATGGCCGTGTGGCCATTTGGCAAAAATTTGCCGCTTGGCCTTTGATATAAAGAGAAAAAAAAACCACAAAAATTATAAATCAAAAATTTTACGCCGGTTGTACGCTTTACGTGTTACGGGCTGTTCTTCTCCCTCATGTGCAATTTTTGTTCCCTCCCCCTCTTTTATATATTTGCAATTCGTACGTATACGTACGGAGGTTTTTTTTTTGTTTTCTTTTTTCCTTTAAAAATAAAAAAATTTAAAAAATTTAAAAAAAATTAAAAAATAAAAAAATTTTCATCGCCATTAAAAAAAAGTTTTTTTTGTACTGAGCGCTAAAAAAAAAAAGAAAATTTAACCTCCAGAAAAAATTAAAGTGAGCATTTGTAATTTGTAATAAAAAAAATGTATATAATCAAGGCTATTTGCTATATTTTAAATTAGGACCCCATTTTAGTATTTAATTAAATTTTGCCTTTTATATTCTTCTTTTTTTTTTTGTTTTTTGTTCCTGTTCTTCAAACAACTCTTGTCTCATCTTACTTATAGAAGTAGACAGAACACGTACTTATTATTTCTTATAAATAGTACTCTTCTCTTCTTTATCCTTTTATTTCAATACAGAAAAAGTGAGCCTCTTTCTTTACAAAAGTATATACAAAGATTTTAATAATTTCTTTTGTATATTTTATATTTTTAGTGACTCAAAGGACAAAAATAAAAAAAGATTAAACACAAAACATTCACTCAAATTACCCACATATACTTGTATAATATAATTTACAAGAATTAAAAGGAATATAAAGATCATTCAAATCTGTTTATTGAGATATTAAGTTATTTTCGTTAACAATTTTAAAAGATTTGTCTTTCTTCTATTTCTAAGGTTTTTTGAAGTTTTTCTTTTTTTTAAAAAAATCCATAATAATATATTGTCAACCTGCCAAACGAGCTTTTAATTAAGTTTTCGTTTAAAAAAAACACAAACACACACAAACAACACATTCATTTGAAAAAAAAAAAACAAAGCATTTACAACAATGTTTGCCTCATCAAAGAATTACTTCAATGTTGATCAACAGCAGTCAAGTATCCCAAGTTATCTTGATCATGCTCAACATCAACGTCATAATTCATATCATCCTTATTCAGCTTATCAACCTGCTGCTCAATCTAATAATCATCAACATACATTATCTTATTCAGTTAATGAATATGATTATAATAACTATTATTATGGCGGTGCTCAATCAGCAGTTGCAAAGCAACAAATGAGAAATGATTTTTATTTACCACATCCTCATATCATTAATCAACCTCAACAACAACAACAACAACAACAACCTCCACAATCTTTATTCATGCAACAACCAGTTGTTTCACAATCAAAACCAGTTGAAGCTGCTTCAGCTGGTGGTGTCTCATCTGTTTTAGATTATGAAATGGATCAAATGGTTAAATTTGTTTGTTGGTTATGTTATGGTTTAATGAAGAGAACTGATAATCCATCAACTTCTTTCCATAATACAGTTAAATCAGTCCTATCTGCAACAAGATTACCAAAATCAACTATCAATTTATCTCTATTGTATTTATCTGACAAGATGAAATATTTGAAATCTCCAATTTATGAAGATTCTCAAGTTTTCCAAAATTTAATTATTTCATTAGTTTTGGCTAATAAATTTAACGATGATAATACTTTTAGAAATAAATCTTGGTCTGATGCAACTGGCTTATCAATTAAATTAATTAATTCAATGGAAAGAGAATGGTTATCTAATATCAAATGGAAATTACATTATGAGGATGGTTATGAATGTATTGAAGAATGTTGGAAAACATGGTGTGAAAAATTCCAAAATAAACAACAATCAACAATTTGTACACCAATTGTTTCATCAGTTGAGGAATTTAACAGTCCAAATCTTTCATCAACTCCTTCAATTGTTTCTCCAAATTCAGTTGGTCAACAACAACAACAACAACAACAACAATCTCACTTGTTACCACCGATTTCATATCATCAACAATCTACAAGCTATGATATAAGATCACCTTCAAGCTCGTTATTTTCTGAAAATACTCAAATTTCACCTGCTAATACTCCATTAAACTCATCTCCATGGTTTAATGACTATCAACAACAGTCTTGTGGTACACAGTTACCTCATCAAGCTGTTCAACATCAACAAGCTTATGAAAATCCATATCAAGCTCAATTTAATAATTTAAGTCAAACCGTGTCTACAAATTCAAATAATGACTACTATTCCGGTTATCAATCACATGCTAGTAATACCATGAAACCACAATCCTATGCTACTAATAATAATACACCATCATCTTATCAACAACATCAACGTTACTACTCTTTACCTCATTTTCAACTTCCTTCATACATGACCACTGGTAATGCCAATAGTATAAATAATTCAATTCCTATTCATGATGGGGGTTATTATCATCATATGCTATCACATAACCAACCATACTATACTCCATTAAATTACTGTGCTGCTTCAGCATGTTAAGTTAGTCGTATACTGTTTTAACTATTTCGTTTGATTTTCACATTTGTTTCTATTTATCTTTCTTTTTTTGTTGTGTTATTATTATTTATTATGGGTTTTTGGTTAAAGGTTTATGGTTGCATGGTGCCCCAACCTTTTTTTTTTTTTTAATTCAACTTTTGTCAACGAAAAAAAATTTATTTATAAAAAAAAAAAAAAAAATAGAAAAAATAAAAAAAAATATAGAGAAAAAAAACAAAAAAAAAAAACACAGAGAAGTTAATCAAAAACAAAAAAAAATTCGTTTTTATTTGTTATATATATCAATCCTTTCTTATTCGTTTGTTATTTCTTATTTATTCTTTATTGCTCTCTTTTATTTGAGAGCTTTCCCTCCTTATTTCTATCCCTTTTGGATTTAAATTTTAATAAAAGTTCCGTCTGCATTTTTCTTAATTTAAGTAATAAATTATGTAAGTAGTTTTGTAAGTAAATCGAAAATTACCAAATAAATGACGTAATCTTGAGAATAAAAAAAAAGGGCTTAGCTAATACGGTGTAAAGGTTCAAATTATGTCACAAGAAAGTTTTGTAAAAGCAACTGAAACGATAGGAGAGGGAGGCCTTTGAATTTGGAAGGATATAAAAGGAAAGTAAACCTTTTCTTATTTGTTACAATTGTATAACAGGTTAATTCTTTTCATTGATCAAGATCTATCTATTTGTTGTTTATTTTGTTAAGAATTGATATATTTAATCCCATTTTCTATAGTTGAATCAATTTACATATTTTACATATTTTCGTTTCCCTATATTATCCCGCTGAAATAACATATCAAATATTTTCAAGATGTCTTTACAAATGAGCCTTGTGTTTACCTTATTGGTGTCTGAAATGGCATTAATGGCATTTTTAGTCTTACCATTGCCTCAAAAGATACAGCAATTGTATGTTAATTTTTCATATAAATTGTTATTGAATCCAAACTTTAAGATTGGTATTGGTTTCACATATGCAATCATTGGATTAATGTTGGTTGATTCATTAAAGAATGCATTACCAACACCACCACCACGTGAAATTCCAGGTGCTATACCAGGTACTGTTCCTGGTACCGGTTTTATTGGTAACATTTGGGATGCAAGAGTTAAGAAGTTTTACGCACAAAGAAATTTATACATTACTGGTGCTGTCTTATTCTTAGGTTTAGCAATCATGTTTAACGTTACATTATTAAAATCAATGGTTAAGAATAAGAAGAAGTTAATTGAATTAAAGAAATCTAGTGAGTCTAATGGTAAAGATTCAAAGACTGATTCAGTTACTTTAGTTGAATTTGAAGAATTGAAGCAAACTTTGAAATCAAAGCAAGTTGATGTTGAAACTTTAAAGAAACAAGTTGCTAATTTACATGAAGCTTATCAATCTAAAGCTAATGAAACTACCTCTGACGCAGGTGTTAAAAAGCAAGATTAGATTTTTACACACACACTTACCATTCTTCAAACATCCCATCCCCCAATCTATAGTCTTTTAATACAAAAACTAAGTAAGTATAACTAAGTAAAGTTCAAGTGCTACAGTAACTACAGTAATTAAATCAGTGTCAAGTCCCACCTCAGCATATATCTAAAATCTATAATCAATTTAGTCAGAATAATAATCATTAAATTTCTCCATGGTTGTATGATTTACGAGATCGTCAGAGAGATTCCCAATTAAAAAATGTTCATCATTTAAAAGATTATATGACTAGACATAGTTGCCGAAGTTTTCATTGAAACAGAGAATAAATTCATCTACTAAAGGCTAAATCCATAACATGACCTAAAATCCTTTCCAGGTTATGTTATTGAATATGTCCGTGTAGATCAATATGGAAAGCATCGCTACAGATAACTATTCCAGAATTCATTACCCGAGCGAGTAACTTTGAACAAAGAAAGAACAAATAAATAGTAAATAAAAGAAAAAAAATAAAAAATGGTAGAATTGAAAAATAATCCTCTATTTATAATCGTACAGAAGAGAAAATTTTTGAAAATCGAAAAACAAAAAAAAAAAAATTTTTGCACCAAATTACGTGATGTATTATATAATCAAATATTTTGAAATTTTTGGGGTCTTTTTTTGTTATTTTCTATCGCTTAAGAGGATTTTGCAAAAGAAATGGGTGTTTGTTTGGTATATTTTGAAATTGTTAATACAATAGTATTAAAAAGTTGATCTTTATATTTTATGTTTAATATTGCAACAATTTAATCAAGCTTTTAATATATTCTACTCACAATGCAAGGATTCGGTACAAAAAAGTATGATTTGCCAAGACCTTATTCTTTAAAGCCAAAAAGGAACAACATGGATAAGATGGCTAAAAACTATTTTACCACTCCACAAAGAAAATTGATCGGTTACATTGTTTTCTTTATAATATTTTCATTCTTAATCATGGAGATGATTCCAGAACAAGACAGACAAGTTGAATATGAAGTTGATTTCGCTGGTAATTCAAACAAAGCAGCTAGTAAACAAATTGTGCTAGATGATTCTGCTGATATTGCTAAATCAAGTAAGAAAACTAAAAAGACTAGTACTGAGGTTGAACTTGAAATTGAAGATGCAGAAACTGATATCAGTAATGAATTAGAAGATGAAGAAGTTCCAATTGCCAAATCAGCTAAGAAGAATACAAAATCTAAATCTAGTAATGATGGTATCATTAAGAAGGGTAGCTCAAAGAAACAACTAGAAGATGATGCTGAAATTGACTTGGATGAGTTTTTGAAATCAGATGAAAAATCAAAGAGCAAGAAGAAGGTCTCAAAAAAAGCTTTAAGCTGATATAATTATTAACTGTTGTTTGAGAAGGTCAAACGATTCAGTTTTTACTCTATTATAATATTATTTTTTCCCTATGCTGTCTGTGTTTCCGAGTTTTTCGTTTCTTTTTTAATCTTTTTGTTCCACTTGTTTCTTATTTACTTTTCTTTAATTTTGATTTGCATATTATATATACTTCCCTTTTTGCTTATTGTATCGCTATATAAATAATTTTACGAGAAGTTCTCTCCTATATTTAAATTTAGATATTGTCGTAGCTTCATTCTTTATTAAAATATATTTAAATTTATATATGTGGCAAGACTAATTGATTCCCTTATGAACGGCATCTGATCTTTCTTGCCATATAGTTTTACCAGTACATGAACAAACATATTTATCATTCTCCCATGCACCTGCACTTCTTGCAATTACACCACATAAAGAATGAGAGAAAACATTATCCTTTTCAGTTGAAACAACTAATGATCTTCCTATTAAATCACTGATTTTCATTGGAACTTTAACAAAATCTTGAAATTGAGAAACTCCATATTCATCTTCAACGGCTGTAATTGGAGGGAATTGATAAATTGAATTACCTGTAGTTAAAGCACCTTTCCAAATATTACCACTTTCTCTGAAAGTTGGATAATAGGTACCTTTATTAACACCACTTAAAGTTAAATCAACTAAAATTTCACTAGGATTTATTGAAACAATTCTTGCTAAACCTTTAACAGGTAATTCTTTATCTTCAGAATCAAATGACTCTAAAATACAAACTGCTGCAGAGTTAGCCTTACCAGTACCTCTAATAATTGCATCTTTACCTGTAGCTTGAATAGAATTAATAATCTTTGATGGTGCAGTTGAACCAGTAACTGTCACTTTTTGTGTCTTGATATCTATATCTAACTTTGATATACCTTTTAATGGGGATAAAGCATTCTTCACTGACTCAACACAAGATTCACAGTGTAATGGAACGGCATAAACAGTCTAAAGTATATATATGTTAGTAATCATCAACTTTTATTGATTCACGATAAGACTGAATGTGAAATAAAACTTACCTCAAAGTCGTCGTTTGTTAAAGCAGGCATGGTTGTAATTTTTATTGATCACTAGATTTTAAACTAATTTAAATCTTTAAGTATATATAGATAACTGTTTTAAAACTTCCTTCTTTCTTAAAAGTGGATTGTCTTTCTGTCCATCTATGATCCTGTTAAACGAATTTATTACGTGATAAATTGTGAATTACTAATCCTTTGATTATGTAATATATAAATTTTCAAATTTCAAGATGGTGTAGAGATGTGATCAGGCCATTTTGAAAAAGAAACGAAAAGAAACGTAAATTTTGTGGGTCTGTTTTTATAGTTTGCATATACAAAACGTCTCTCTTCTCTTTTACTGATGAACAAGAGATTTAGTTTGACATTTGGTTTAGGTTGAAGCATTCGAGGTTACTTGGCATGTTTAGAAATATAGTATCAAGTGTTCAAAAGAGGTTTATTACACCTCAAAACAAAGAAATTAGCAAGTATACTTTTAAAAGATCATTATTTTTTTTGTCATGGGTTCCAGTGATATATGCCTTTAATGAACATGTTATGTACATTGGTAAAATTGAAGGAATGTCTATGAAACCTACATTCAATCCAGATTCTTCGCAAAATTCATCGGATCACGTTATACTTTGGAAGTTGGGGGTGAAAAATTCTAATAATTTGCAGATTAATGATGTAATTTTTCTTAGATCTCCAATAAATCCTGAAAAAATATATACAAAGAGGATTAAAGGTAAGCAAGGTGATTTAATCATTCCTCGTTATCCAGATACAAGAAACAGAGTATTGATTCCAGTCAATCACGTTTGGGTTGAAGGAGATAACATTCACTCTATCGATTCAAATACATACGGTCCAATTTCTACAGGTTTGGTTCTAGGTAAGGCAGTTTATATAATTTGGCCTCCAAATAGAATAGGTTCTATCCCAGATGGTGGAAGAGAGTGTAGGGAAAATAAACTTAAAATGAAATGGGAGAGCTTTGAACCATTCTAGTATTATGTATGTATATATAAATTTTTAATGATTATAATGAATTCTTTTAACCATATGATATGAGTTAATTTATTGATAGCGTAATTGGAGTATATATATACTATATAATCCCGGAGGATCATTGAGAGAACTAAATATATAATTATATAAAATAGAGTTAAAAGGGGACATTAAACATGATTCGTGATTCATTTCTTACTTATTGGTGTATCGATATGTTTCTCAAATTTTCTTGCAAACTTACTTTGAAAGTCGTGTAACTGATGAGGTAAATTGCCAAAATGATGAGGTGGTGTAGTAAATGAGTGACTATTTGCACTGCTGCTATGTGATTGCATGCTAGTTAAATGTATTGTGTTGGATCTGAAATGTAAAGATTTCCTGTTTGGTAATGAGGGAAGTTTAAACAAACTAGAAGATTCTGTTCCATTCATCTTTTTAGAATTTTCATCTGAAAAAATTGAATTGCGTTCTCTGCTATTGGATCTTGAAGAAGACTCTTTGTTTTCAGTTGAAATTGGAATAGCAAAATATGAAGTTGATGATTCTGTTTGGAAAGGACTTGGTTCAGCTCTTGTGTTGGCGTTATTACTTGATAAACTTCTAATGTGACGATTAGTTCTACTTCCAACCTCAGGTTGCATGTTTAATGTTCTTGTAAAAATTGGTGAATCATCACATAAGTTATCTAAGCTGACTCTACTGTTACCAAATCCACCCAATTCACCTGAAAATTTGATTTCATCGTCATATAATCCAGAATTATCCATATGGTTATTTTCATTCACACCGAATGGGAACTCAGAATTCAAATTAGCTATAGTATTTGCCTTTGCTAAGACTGATTTTGTAGATGCGCTAAAGTTTAAAACTGATGAAGAAAATAAAGAGTTTTTCTTCATAGAATTTGAAGTATTAGAATTACCACTTAAAAGTGGTGAATTAGAACCAAAAGATGAAGAATTTGAACTTGATGAAAAAGTTGATGAAACTGTGGAAACTGATGTTGAACTTCCGCTACCACTAAATGAATTTTTTCTATTCAAATTCATTTTAGAGTCTGTTCTCAACTTATTCAATTGAACTTCACATTCTTTTTTAAATTCAGGATGATCCATTTCAATATAGTTAGAAGGATAACATTTGAAACCGTTATAATTTTCATAAAATTTCTTATAACCACCTTCTAAGACAACTATATCAGGATAGTATAAATTAGGATAGTAATCTTTATTTAAATATCTATCCCATGTTCTTAAATTATTGGCCATTAATGGACCACGATGAGAAGAGAATTCACAATGGAAAATAATCAGTTTTTTCGTTTTATTAGTAAATTCAGCAGGAGTATTTCTAATGACAGATTCATTCAGTAATAAGGATTCCAGTTCTTGTTTTGAAGAGATGTTGACAGCAGAATCGATATGGCCACCTTCAAATTCATATTCAAATCTACAATCAATAATTAATAATTCATCAAAGAGTTTTGTATAACTATTTTTATCTGAATTTTTTTCATTGAAACTGACCAATAATTCATGAAATTGATGAACATCGATACGTGGAATTGTACAATCGTCAATACTGAAAGTTTTAATTGGAGTTTTAGAAAGTGTAGAATTGTTAGAACCAAAGTAATTATCTGAATGAGATTCAAAATTTAATCCGCTAATATTATTAGTTATTTGAGAGGTACCTGCAGACAGTGCTGAAGTAGATGCGTTATTTGAAATATTAGAAGTTGATAATTTGAACAGTTGAGGTTTGGCAAAATCACTCAAATTTGGATTTGTTTTTCTTTGTGGTAAAGTACTCAATGTAGTTGCTCTATTTAATTCTGTATGTGATTGAATCATCGATCTTGCTCTTTGTAATTTAAATTTTAAGTTTGAATTTAATTCGACTCTAGATCTACTTTGAACACGTTGTTGCAATGGAGAACCAGCGTTTATTGAATCTTCACTTATATCTTCTTCGTCATCGTCATCGTCAATATTTGCATTTGCAACAAGAGTAGTCTTTTCATCATCTGAATATTCATCTTCATTCTCACTAGCAGAAGAAGCATTTGAAGAAGAAGAAGAACCACATTCAAAACTATTATGTTGTGGATTCATAAGTGAGAAACTTTTCTTTAATCTATTTCTATTTATTATTGATTGTGTCTCTGGAGATATAATCTCATTTGATTTTCTTTTATCAGATTTAGGAGTAGGCACGGAAAGCGCATCCAAGCTCATTGTCTTAAACTGAGAGTTGTTAGAATTAATTATTGGAGAAGAAGTTGAATTGGCAACTATTTTATTAGAGTGTAATAATCCACTACTAATTGAAGGTGGAGAAATTGGAGCGAGTTGATCTGATGAAGTTATTGAAGATTTTGATCTTGAATGGAATATCGATGAAGAAGTTGAAATTTTTAAATTTAAGTTAATCTGTTGTGTGGGTATAGATGAGGAAGAACTTGATCTTGAGTGGTGGTTATATGAAGATGAAGAATTTAATCTAAATGAATCTCTTGAATGTGCTTTTCTTAAAATTTTCCTACTAAGTAAACTTTTCTTACCAGTGGTACTACCATTTTCTAAATCTGTACTAAATAAACCTCTAAAATTTTCTTTATCATTTAAATCATCATTTAAATCGTCATTATTAATCATACTAGGAAGTAAAATTTTTCTTGGATTATTAATCTTGAAATTACTATTGTTAACATGGAAATTTGATGAGAAATCAGCTGCCAAAACTGAACAAGTTGGGGAATCAACTTTAGGACTTAAAGTTAAAGGTCTCTTTAATGAATTTGAACGCTGGTGAGTAATTGGTCTCAAAGGACGATTTGATGAAGATACTGACATTGTACTCTGTTTAGATGATATATTAAATAGAGGTGAATCCATCAATTCGCATGATGGTAAAGTTGTACTTGTATTATTATAACTCGGAGAATCAATCTCCATATCTATATTGTTCATACTGCAAAGGGGGAAATGTAGCGAATGTGAGGTGAGTGAGGTGAGTGAGGTGAATGAATGAATGAATGAAGCAAAATTAAATATCAATTGACCAAACCATTAACTACTCAAACTTGAATCAAAACTGATAGATCAGATGATATAAAATGTGTATGAGATTCTTGTCTTGCTAAAAAAGATTCTTGTCTTTTGAAACACAAACACAAGCCAAAAAAAAAAAAAAAAAAAAAAAATTTAAAAAAATTTAAAAAATAATCCACCCCTTTTGAAATGCGCCTAGAGAATTCTTTTATTTACCTTTGAAAATTTCTGTATGAAATTTAAGGGTTTGTATGTGTATGTGTATATGTTATCTATATAGATATATATAGATATATATATATTTATATATAATATGAATATGTTAATGTATGTTTATATATATATATATAAAAAAAATATTTTTATATAATTATATATTGTATATATATTGTATAAAGTGGGGTTTTAAAACAAAAGTAGTGGATCTGTCACTGTCTATATATTAATCGAGTAAACGTACTATACCACCGTTTAAAAATTACAAAAAATTTGTCTAAAATTTGAATATTTAGTTTGATTTACATAATTATTAACTGCACTAATTTAAAAGTATGTATAATCAATTAAAAAGTTTTTAAATTTTAAAATCCGTTTAAAAAGTGCATTTAAACAATAGTTCAAATACAATAAGAATTATTTTTGTACTACATTTTTCATTATAGCTTTAATGCTATACCTATTCCATGTTACATTAAAGCAATATTTTTTTTATAACCGAATATGGAAATAATTATAAGTAGCTGCACTTTTATAATTAGAGGGTAATTTTTATATTGCTAGTGTTTATAGTGTGTTGCTACTTTAAACTATAGATTGACATATGTCTACGTACATATATATACATATATAGAATGTATTCATATATAGTATATACTATATACTATATACTTATTTACTATATACTTATTTACTATATATACTATATGCTTATCTACTATATTGGTTATATACTATCTTTTTCATCTAGTGTCTTTGATAACTATAGTTACTATAGACTAAGTGAATTGCTTTAAAAACAATTGTTTATACGTACGTACTTTCAGTAGTGAAACCATTTTTGTATGCAGTGCCAATAAGAAAATACGCGCGTTTTGCTTTTTTGTTTTTGTTTTTATTTGTGTGTTTTTGTTTATGTCTTTCCGTTTTTGGCCTAAAATACTGCGAGTATATTACGTAATTTTCACCGCCGTCGATCATTATTCTTACATTGCCCGCCGCCAGTAGTAGTAATATACCCATATGATTGAATATATATAATATTTAGCTGTGGCCTTAGAATTAGTACGTATACGCTTATTACAAACGTACGTATTTATTTTCTACGACATATTGTATATAGTTATATGTAAATTTCATCTTTTGTTGGTTGATATAATAATTTCGTTTATTATCACGTCTAATGTATTATATAATTTATATAGATATTTAGTTATCTTACATCTTATCTAATTAGATTAACTGTTTGTATATAATATTTTTATATTGCGGTGTAAATACACCGTTATGTATATATATATATGTTTGTAATTGAGTATGTATACATATATACAGCACACCGTGAATGCTTTAAAATTACCGTATTACGTGTTTTGTACTTTGTGTGTTTACATTTTGTGTAATATTTACTAATTTTTTGTTATTGAGTGATCGATCTATATATAATTTACCCACAATTTGATCAATTTGAAGTTGGTTGTGTTTATTTAAATATAATTATTTTGTGTTGTCTAAAGTAAACTATATATTACTAAACGTATGTCTTTCTCATTTGTTAAAGGAACATATAATCTACACAAATCACAAGTTTTATACGTAAATCACGTTTTTACTTTTAAACTTTTTAAAGTATATTGTATTATTATTATTAATACACGCAGGTGGCCATATAGATAGTACTGCATAGAATTACTATGCACCCATGATTATATAATCATGTGTGTCTGTTTTTAAATTCTTTTTCTGTACATGTAAAGAGACTTATGTAATAAAGTTTCCATGCATTTACTATATTTCAGTGCCAAAAATTATTTAATATTCAAATAAATGTGTACATATTCAATCATCTTGTTTCAAAAGATTGTTTAAAATATCTTGATATTTACCATGGGCTGCATTATTAGCCTTCTTTAATTTTTTTTCAGCTTTACCATACCATTTTTCTTGTTCTTCACTGCTAACATCAAATAAGTTACCTAATGTAATTTCAGCTTCAGCAATGTCAACCCAACTTTGTGGATCTTGGTCATTCCATGATTGTTTTAAAAATGATAACGCTTTTTTAACTAAATCTTGTGAAATTTTTTGAGCTTGTTTTAAAGTTAACCCGTTAATTTCTCCTTCTTCATCTTCATTATCTGAATCGTATGCTAATGTAGTGAAAATTGATATCGGTTCTTCAGCTTCCATTAGATAAGATTGTCCGATTTTTTTAACAATTTTATATCTTAGTTCAATTGTAGGTTTTTCATTCTTGTCTAATAGTGTCAAATGTTTTAAAATTGAATCTCTCCAAAATTGATTATACTTATCACTGTTTTGTATCTTGTATAATGGATGACTCTTTGTAAGTTCAATATCTTCAACTATATTATCCAATAAACCTTCTTCATCGTCTTCTTCGTCTTCTTCGTCTTCGTCTTCTTTATCACTGTCTAATCCTTCATCGTGTTGTTTACCGAAATTATCAACAATGTCTAATAAATCATCCAGTGTGTTTAAAATATCTAAAATTGTTTCATTTTCATCATTGAAAATATCATATTTTTCATTTTTTTCACATGTTGAAATAGCACTGTTGAATGATTCTATTGCTTCGTCTAAAATTTCACTCAAATTTGGGAAATCTTTTTTGTTTGATTCAACTTCCATCTTGGAAATATATTCCAATGGAATTCTACTAAGAATAATCTTACATTTGGCTAATAGTAATGTAGCATCGTTTGGGAATCTATCTAATCCATTATCTATTCTTTCAAGTGCATTTTGGAAAAAATCTTTAATCTCTTCTTTAGGTTCATCACTCTTTTCTGTAGTTTCTTCTTCTTCTTCTTCTTCTTCTTCTTCTTCTTCGTCATCTGAAATAACAACATGGAATTGGGCAAGATCAGCTAATGATTGTCCATAGATAGCATAGAATTCAGGTGTAAGTTTGATATCTTCATCTCCACCGTTATCTTTGGAATTTCTTGTAATTCTATCACATTCGTGAATAATACCGTTCAAGATTAATTCATTATCTTTTTCAGATTTGAACCAGGTTTTCCAAAGTCCTATTAACTGGGCTAATGGATCATCTGGGTTAACTTCTTCGCTTAACTCAACTGTTAGTTCGTTTGCATTTTGCTTTGGTTGTTCTTGCTCGGTTGTTGAAACTTGTTCCTTGGTCTCTTTCTTTGCTTTCTTAGCCTTGGAGGCTTTACCTAATCCTAAAGGTCTCTTTGGTGCCATTTTTGTAGTTAGTGTCGTTGTTGTTTTTGTAGTTATATACTATACCACTGTTATGTGTAAATAAATTTCACTAAAGTTATAGGTATGTATTTTTTTTCAACACATGTAGAAAAATCAGATGGTTTTTTTTGAAAAATTTAAAAAAAAAATTTAAAAAAAAAGTTATCCTGAAATTAAAGGTTTTATAATTCATTAGTTGATGATTATGTAATTGATAAAAATGATATGATGATTATGTAATTAATAAAAATGATATGATGATTATGTAATTGATAAAATGATATGACGATCCTGAATCCCTGATTATTCAATTTGATAGTTGAGCAATGATGTAATGATCTTTCAATGATAAGTTAACTACTTTCACTGTTTTATGTTATAAAGTAAAGTTATAGAATAAAAAAGTTATAGTATTGTTGTGTTAAAACTTGAAACTATTTAAAGATGATTTTAATTTCTTCCAATTTCTATCAAATTTATATAATTATTAAATTTAAAAAAATGTGATTAAGAAATTATTCTAATTAGAAAATTTAATAAATTATAAAATATCTTAGATTGAACTTATGACCTCACGGTGCTTGATGTAGCTTGTTTTAGAAATCTATTTGAAATGTTAAAGTAATATATCATTTTCAGAGATTTAAAGTTTAAAATTATTCAAATTTCAAAATTCAAATTTGAAATTTCAAAAAAGTTTGGAGAGCGCAACCAAATGGCTGTTGCGCCCTTAAATTACAATTTACAAATTTACAAATTTGAAATTTATAAGTTATTATTTACTAGTAAATAATCTACCACTTTATTTATCATTTAAATTTAGTAACTTACAATGTAAACAGTAAGTTAGTACCATTGTTTTCTTAGGTATTTACAATTATAAAATATACTAGTACAACCAAGTCTAAGATACCCCTTCATATTTTTACGAGAAAGTTAAAACATACCAGAGTAAGACTACTAGTAGTCTAGTACTTAATAAGTGGTACATAGAATAGATCCTTTACACTACATCTTTACTATGTAACTAGGCTTCAAATTTTTTTCAAATTTTTATATTATTATAAATTAATGATTTATTATTATTTTGTCCAGTTGATGTGTTATTTAGCTATACATGAAAAATTGAAATTATACCTTTGAAAAAAAAAATTTGGGAGGAAAAAATGAAATGGTTTACAAAAGTTGGTTAAAATTGAAATGGGGGAATTAGATATAGCCTTCTTGACTTTCTCTCTGTAATTCTTCGTCTGGCACTTCTTCTAAGGTAATTTTTTTAGGTGCCATCTTTGTCTTAGTATTTTCATCTTCTAAGACCTTTGGAACTTTGATTTCTAGCAACCCATTACTGAATTTAGCTGTAATTTTATCATCTTCAACAGAAGGATAAGCAGGTAACTTAACAACACGTTCAAACTTACCAAATCTTTGTTCTGAAACCTTTAAGAATTTCGAGTTATCCACTTCTGAATCATCACTTAGATATTTATTAGGAACATCACCTTTGACAACAATTTCTGAAGAGGATGGATGGAAATCAATATCGACAAAATCTTTATTGATACCTGGTAATGAAAGAACAATGACATAATTCTTATTGAAATCATAAACATTCAAAGGAGGAGAAAATGGCAATGAAGTTTTATTCTGAGGAGCAGAAACTTGTAATGGATCAATCTTCAATGCCGAACCTTGTGAGTCACCATGCTTTAATGATTGTATATTGGAAGGTGTGTACGAAAACTTTGCAGGTTTGAATTGGAATTTTGGACGAGGACCTGAAGGGCCCGATGGAGGTGGAGGTGGAGGTGGATGAGGATGATATCCAGAGAAATGAGTTCTTGGACTACCTGTCAATTCACTGGCTCTCTTATTCAAAGCATGCTGGAATAGTTCCTTCAATAATTTGGTATCATCATTGGCACTTTCTTGTTCTTCAAGAGCAGAATCTTCCTTTTTAGAATCATTGTCATCTTCTGGATTTGATTTTTCTTCGACAACCGAATCTTCCATACCTTTAGCTTCTGCATTTGTTTCTTCTTCAACGTTACCAGATGCACCATATGTCTTTGGTAATTGGTCAACTAAACCTCTTGCAAAATATTCAGGAGAGAAAATGTCAGAGTTTCTATATTGAGCCTTGTTATCAACATCATTTGAAGATTCATCACCATCTTCATCATCACAAGCACGTGGAACAGAAACCCAGTTTTGACTATAATTGTCAAAATATTCATCATTTTCACCATCAGTTTGTTCTTCTTGATCATCATCATCATAGTAAGAGTCTGGAGAATAGTACTGATGAGGTTGATCATAGAAATGAGGATGGAACTTATCATCATATGGACCATGTCCTTGAGGGAAATAATGACGAGGTTTTCCTCTACCAGGGAAATCACCACCATATGGACCAGCAAAATTGAAAAATTCAGCTGGAGAAGGTGGAGGAGGAGGACCACCATAGTGACCACCATGAGGACCACCACGATGAGAGTGACTAAATGGTGGTGGAGGTGGTGGAGGATGATGGTGATGACCTCCATGACCATGACCTGGTGGTTTTGGACCTCTAGGTTTTGGACCGTGAGGTGGAGGGCCATGAGGTGGAGGACCACGAGGTGGAGGACCATAACCATGAGGTGGTGGAGGACCATAACCATGAGGTGGTGGTGGACCACCATGTGGAGGAGGACCATACTTGGATTTAACCGGAGCAGCAAATGCCATTTGAGGACCTAATAAGTCTGATAATAATTGTTCTAAAGCAGAATCCATGGCTAATGAAATAAATTGAATATTATAACGATGGAATATAAATTCTTTGATAATGAGAAGAATAAACAAAAGTGAAATAAAATATGAAATGATATAATTAACAAAAGATAGATTTGACACTATATTTATATTAAATATGTTTTTTAAAGTAATCAGCCAACTTCCCCAGATAACCCACAATTCATAAAGGCTGTGTGCAACAACTGGGTCAGGTGTGCGCAATTTAATTGGAACGGAATAATAAAAATTGTTTATTATGTAATGATGTAAAATACTGCGCACACCTGACCCAGTTGTTTATGTAATCTTTAAATATTTTTTCTTTGAATTTTCTAGAACAATTTTTTTTGCTGTTGTTTACATAATCAACGGATATGTAGTTGCGGCTATATCTCTCTAATCTATCAATTTATATATGATAATATATATCAGTTTTATCAGATCCGTCTATTTATTCTCTAATAATATTTCAGCGTATTTTAACGTTACAGTGCCAGCAATATATACATACAGGTTATAAATAGAATTATTAAAACACTCATACAATGTCTATTTCGACTAAGCCTATGCCATTTGATAAGATTAAAAATTACATAAGGAATAATCAAATTGAGTCTCTTTCCAGATCTCCCGAATGTTTAGCTAGGTATCAAGAGCATAAAGATTCACTTAAATCTAAAGGATTTGACGCTATAACTAACTTAATGGTGAATGAACTTCACTGGTTACCTTCAAGTACTCCACTATCTGAAGATTCAACTTATTTACTGACTAATACAGTGAAATATATAGATGAAAGACCATTTGCCAATATTAACGATACAACGATTACTAGAAATACATTTCCTTATTTCATAGAGGATGATACAGAACATTTATGTGTTTGGGTTAAATCTTCAATGCCACCTGATCCGTCATCTTCGGTGGGTGATATTTCCGAAAAGACCAAAAAAATCATAGAGGAGTATATAGTGAAGACATTTGTTAAACATTTAGGTATACCAAGAGAGAATATAGCTTGGTTTAAAAATTGGGCAGCTTTACAAAGTATTAAATCGATACCTCATATACACGTTCTTGTGAAAGGGGCCGACAAAGAGATAATAGATTCGGTGATTGGCACCGGAGGTATCCCTTTGCAATATGATAGATCAACGAATTTGAAGTTATAGAATTATAAATTTACCGTACATACATAAACTTTTTTTTAAATAAGAACAACATAGTTGAATCATAAACACTAAATATAATAACTACTAGATAGTAAACAAAATAAGCTATACGAAGATGTAAATAAACCTACCCCTCTTCTAAACATAAATTTCAGAAACCGGCTTTGAAAAGTAGAAAGTTAGTAGGGCAACTTAATTGTGTACCAAAGAAATAGAAATACCGAACCCAATTTTTTTTTTTTAATCTTTTTATGGGTAAATAAGAAGCTCATGAAAAAGGATCTTGTTCCATTCTCATAGATCTTTTCATCAATAGATCGATTTTATCTCCCTTTTTCAAAACGAAGTCCTCTTGATGGTTAATAACATACATTCCAAAACAAGACGAGAAAGGATTTGTTTCATCAACTCTACGATACTTACTCATAGTTTTAGAAACAATACCTTTCTTATCCATAACACCATTATCAATATCAATATTTGGAACAGAACATCTTATACATTTCAACGCACCTGTGAAATTAAATCTTTGATTTGTTTCTGCCTTGATAATATCGAACGAGTCGTAAAAATCTTCAATAAATGGTCTTTCAACGTCATTTATTATTAAATTAGGTCTGAAAGTGGCCATTTTAAGATAATTACCAGCTTCTCCAACATCATTCTTAACAACATCATAACTTTCTTGAGAAACCATCAATAAGGGAAAGTAATCGTGAAATAAAGTCTTTCTTTTAACAGATTTAGGAGAGCCAATCGTACATAATTTCCCATCAGCAGAGAAAATTAAAACTGTATCTTTTGGAAGTTGTAAAAATTCTAACAACTCAGCATCAATTAATTTATCAAATACAAAACCATAAAATTCAACAGCCCATAGTTTAATCAATTTCTCATTTGTACCAAAAGAACTATGTTTATTAACAAACTCTTTACTAACTTCACAAGGTAAAATAAATTCTTTCTTACCTGAAGGAGAACTCGAATGTGGATAAGAAAATTTGAAGACTTTAAGTTTTGCATCATATGAAGCATCAATCATTGCTAATTTAGCAGAATCTTTTAATGTGATTGGCATATAACGATCTTCCTTTTCATTATAAACAGAAAACATATACTGTCTATCATATTTTAAACCATACTTATCAACTTCCCATTCTTCAACCTCAATACCTTTACTAGCAGATTTGATAGGATAAACTATCATATAATTGATTTTACCCCCATATGTTCCTTTATAAATCGATTTATAATCAATAAATAATTTACTAGAACGAATCAGTAAAGAAGAAAGCTTCAAATGATAGTTATACAAGAATCTAGTAATATTCTTCCACTTGGATTTCTTATGGGTCTCCAAATAAGACTCAATTTTGAAAGAGTTACGGTTTATAAAAAAATCAGAAACTGATAAAACAGTTAATGAACCTAAAATCACTGGTGTCAATGGAATCATCCTATAATTATGGTGTTATTCAGACAAGTATAATCACATAAACAAAATGGATATAGTATCAATAAAACGTTCAATTGAAAAATATTAAGGCACCAACAGCAATAAATCATTCCTGTGACGAGTAACATTAATTAAATATATAGATGATTAGCAACGGGGTTTAATTACCGAAAATGGAATTTAGCGATAGGAGATATGATTAAATTACGTAATATGTAATATAATTTGCATATAAGAAGATGCGTCGATTTTATTTACGTATATATATATATATACGACGATTTATCGACTTGGCAGTTTTTGGCAGTGCAATTGTATTATATAATCAGTAAAAATATTTCAAGCGTTTTTTCTTTCTTTTTTTTTTTTTTTTTTTTTTGTTTAGAGTTATAGGTATTTTTGAAGCTATTGATCTGTCTATAGATGTTCATCTCTGAGCTGTTATCGATTAGGATTATCTATAAGAGAAACAACAGATAGTTTATAGCCATGGGGTTTGTAGTTCCAGGGTTCAAGCTGGAGATGAAACAGCTAAAGTCCAGAAGAGATACCGTTCATTCTGAAAAATCACACAGGACAAGAGTTATAGGGGATATGAAACTTCGTAGACAGCCCGATTTGATCTATATACATCAAAAAAATATCAAGAAATTCAATGAGAAGTACTCTAAGAAAGTTGATCCACGTTCCATTGTGATACCCGAGTTTCAAGAGATGTTTCAAAAAGCTGTTGGGGAGAAAGGTACAGTTAGAGATTATAAACACCGAGCTAAGAGATACTTCTATCGTAAAGGAAAAAATGGATCAGACAATAAAGACTCTAGTAAAAATAATAAGTCACAATCACACCAATACAATTTGATAGATTTACCAAGGGAGTTACTATTGAATATATTTATAGATTCTGCAAACTTACACAACATTTCACTAACGAACAGGTATCTACACACATTGATCAACGAAAATTCTAGCTATATATCTTTCAAACTGATAAAATTAAACTATGTTACCACATTACAATTGAAACCTACACGTAAATATAGTCTACTGAAAAGAAGAGTGAGTAATGAAGAAAACCACGATCATTTACAAAACGCATTACACACAAGACTAGACAAGACAAGGAAAAGGATGATTCTTCAAGACAGCGATTTTATAACAGAAGACAACAACACTAATACTACCAACTTAATTTATAAATCTCCTTACAGAATAATCGCAATGGATGAGTCCGCTTTTTCAAGTCCGTACATGACTTATGATATACTGAATAGTTTATCAACTGATTTGATTTTAAATAAGAATGATATTTCTCAACTACTCAACAAGTTAGAAACACTCAAGGATAACGCCAACGAGGATAACAGTGGACCATCAAACTCTAAAGAATCTATAGTTAAAGAATTCTCAACTAGTTGCAGCATTAGTTTCCCATATTTAAACCCTACTGATCCATCTGATGTTGATTTTATAAGTTCAAACTATGGTAGCAAATTAAGTTTAATTAAACATGTTATCAATTGTGGCGTTTTGTTTCATTCCAATATTGAGCTCATCTTACAATTTATGTTGTATTTGAACAATAAAACTGAGATCCAGTTTGATCTAAAAGCCAAAAATTTACGAGAGAATTTTGAAGACAATGACGATGAAATCATGGAAGACATGTCATTTGATACATTACTAACTTGCTCAGATTTCATAAAGACTATGTCTTTACAAAAACTGAATAGAGTGATAAGTAGTGAAGAAACGCATGAAGTTGAAGGCGAGACTGAGGTTGGAACCGAGACAAGAACAAACACCAACGAAGACCAAGAACAAATTGAACAGCAAGAATCAAACAATACAGTCAATCCAACGCAAGATATAGTGCTACATGATACAAACATTTTAATAGACTGTCTTAAATTTGAATATTACGGTCTTGTTAAGCATCTCATTGAATATTTTGATAAGAAGAAACTATGTCAAAGTGAACCATTATGGGGATATATAATCAACTCAAAGTTGTACAAATGCTACACATTATTAGAGAAATTAGGTGTCAGTCCAACTGCAAATGTAGTTAGTCTTGTTACATCTAAAAGGTAGTTTTAAAATAATGGAATGGTTTTAAATATAAAGTACATACCATACATAATGTAACCAATAAATAGAAAATAAGATAATGAAATCGCCAACTAAAGTTGGACTTGCGATAATAGTAAAAAAAAATAGGGAATAGGAAATAGAATACGGAGAACGAGAAATTCAGAAATATGGAAAGTGGGGAACGGAAGGGAAGCTACTACTACTGTGGTTGCTGCTGTTGTTGCTGCTGTTGCTGCTGTTGCTGCTGTTGTTGCTGTTGTTGTTGCTGCTGCTGTTGTTGTTGTTGTTGTTGTTGTTCAAAACCTGTTGGCGCAACAACTCCATTTCCTGTATATTCATTAAACCAAGGATGTTGTAAAGATTGTCTAGCACTTAATCTTGCATCTGGTCTCATTTGTAATAATCCTTGTAATAAATTCAAAGCTAAATTGTCTATATTTGGAATCAATGTTCTTAAATCTTGAGGTATGAAAACGTTAAAATTTGATTTATAATTTGGATAATTTGTAACACCAGGCCATGTTCTTTCATTTGGAGTACCCATAATTCTGAAAATTTTCAACATTTGATCTTCATTTGAAGAACCTGGGAATAATGGTTTACCAGTAAACATCTCTGCCAAAATACAACCTGCAGACCACATATCGATTGAAGTTGTATAATTTCTAGATCCCAATAAAACATCAGGAGCACGATACCACAATGTAACAACTTCATTTGAAAATGTATTAACTGGAATACCAAAAGCTCTAGCAAGACCAAAATCTCCAAGTTTTAATTCTCCTTTATTATTGATTAATAAATTTTGAGGTTTTAAATCACGATGTAAGACTCTATTATCATGGCAAAAAATAATACCTCTTAATAATTGAAACATGAATGATTTAACAAGTTGTGGTTCTAATGCACCACTCTTATTGTATCCATGTGCATCCATATACTTCTTTAAATCTTTATCCATATGTTCAAAGACTAAAGTTAACTTATTTTCAGTATGTATAACATCATATAAAGTAACAATATTTTCATGCTTTAACTCTTTCATCAATGAAATCTCTCTAATAGCAGTCGATGGCGTACCTTCTTCCGAATCTAAATTGATCTCTTTCAATGCAACTAAAGTACCCAATGCTCTATTTCTACCTTTATAAACAGTGGCATAGGTACCTTCACCTAATTTTTCCAACTGTTGGAATTGAGATGATGATGCAGACATAGTGAAAATGGCAAATAAAATAATACTAGTAGTTAATCAGATAACACAAAATAAAACACGCCTAAAATGTGACAAACTAAAAAAAAAAAAACAATCGCTAATGTATGTATATATATATGCAACTATCACTTATAAGATCATATATGTATATATAACCTAACAACAATCTAAGAAATGAAAAAAAAACTTTTTAAAATAATATATTAATGATTATACACAAATTCATCTCTATAACATTTACTAAATTTGTCCTCCTTCTCCTTCTCCTTCTCCTTCTACCACTGCGCACTCTTCTCCTTTTTTTTCATTTTTTCACAAAAAAAAAAAAAAGAGGAAAAAAAAAAGAAATTACATAATCAATAAATTTTTGTTTAATTTGTGCTTTTTACAGTAAATTTCCTCTTTGGGAAAAATTCAAAATTTAAATGATGGCAGTGCATTTTTTTAAAAATTGCTGTGTAGAGATGTTTGTATTGATTTTTTTTTTTTTTTTTTTTTTTTTTTTTTTTTTTTTTTTTT
>JAJLSX010000084.1:10898-42243 GCA_030567815.1 Ogataea piceae | reverse complement strand
TGCCTTTGAGAAACCAGTTTTTGGAGTTAAGACTAAAAACGAATCAGAGTATAGGTATCTCATAGTAAAACTACTTCAACCCCACATCAAGAAGCTCCTTCAAGATGAGAGTGATAACTCGGAGTTTATTTACAATCCGAACAATCGTGTTTCTAGAGCAAGTAAGAAATATCCTTTCATGGAATCATCTTATGAAGTTTGGGTTTCTAGCTCTGAGGGTGAATCAGATGATGGAGATGATGACAGTGATAATGAAAGAAGATCTCGAAGACGAAACAACACAGGGAGGAAAAGATCAAAAAAGAACAAGCGTAATACTCTCAAACCTAACAAAAGAATATCAAGAAGAGGTGGAGATGCTCCTCAGCAAGAAGATCGAGATGGGAATGACTCAGATAACGAACCTATTATTGCATCATCAACTGCTCTATTTGAAAGAGATTCTCGTATAGGAGGGATGGAGTTGATACCATCTCAGTTCAAACTTTCACATGATCAGTACTTGAAATACTCGGAGTATATCTCTTTGAATATGTCTCTTTCTGAGTATGTATTCCATACCAATTCTATAGCTTCCAGTGGAGTGCATAAATTTAACATACATATAGTCAATACTATAATGCATTTGAGCATTATGAAAAGAAATTGGAAGATAGCTTATAGATGTTTCTGTCTATTGATAAGAGTTAAGCAACATGATATTAGAGACATTTGGACAATGGGATTAGAGATATTAAATAACTTGAATGAAGAAGAATTTATCGACACATTACAACAAGAAGCAGGCAGTAAAATAGAGAATACCAACAAGTTAAACGTAGCTGACTTAGCACGCAGTAAGAATCCTACTTTAGCATCAATTGGATATTCCGAAAAGAGCAGTGAGATTCCTTTCCAATATGTTGAAGCTGCAATAAGGTCTACCAATAGAACTTACCAGAAGAAAATATTAAGATTTTTAAAGTATTTAAGAACATCATATCAATTTTGGATGTATAAAAGTGTTTTAAAATACCCACATCAACTGATACAGACTGACTCGCATTTGAATGACGAAACAAATGATTATAAAGAGGAAGAAGATTCAAATAATCCATACTTAAATGCATACTACACAAATAAGATGTCCCCTGTTTTCAGATTAGGTTCTAAAAGACATGTTCCATATTACATTCATACGCTTCTTTGGGAATTAACAATATCAGGGCAGTTCATTCAGTTCCATGAACTTATAGATGGATTTAAGTTACAACCACCATTTGACAATGACCCTTTACTTATTTATATGACAGGGTTGAATTATTATTTGGAAGCATTATACATTTATGCGAAAAAATTATTAACATATAATGAGCAGAGTATGATGGAAGAAAGTGCAAACGATATCAAGGATGAAATATCAATGAAATCGGAGTTGGCTTTGACCAGTTTTGATAAATTGAAAAATTTTGAGAATTTTGAAATTGACCTTAGTAAAATATATACTGAGATCAAGAAACTCAATGTTAAAGTGAGAGAATGGCAAGAAAACTCAATTAATAATGGCAAGAAAAATTATAATAGTGATAGTGATATTTCAAGCAGCGATGACGATGATGATGGTGATTCAGTGGCAAATCAATCATTGGTTGGTAGTGATGATGAAAATAATGAAGATCCATTTGATAATGTCCCAAGAAACATTGATAGTGACTTTGAAGGAGATTATTCAAATAGAGATAAAAACTCTGACAGTGATTAGTGTAAATTAGTGTAAATCATGAATGTGATGTAATTCTATTAATAATTTTTGTGTCAATATAGATTATGTACAAGTTATATATATATTTAATTAAAAGATAAAAGTTTAACATAATTATTTCTTTAATTCTAATTTTGATTCGTCTGTAACTTTATCATTTTCAATCAATCTCTTTGTCTCTTTTAAGACTATCCCAGATGAACACTTTTCTTCACCAGATTCCAATTTTTGTATAGCTTTCGATATCAAGCCTTTAGAAATTTTCCCATCAGAATTGTCATCTCTTAAATAAATGACTTCACTCATTATATTCCCATCTTGATCAACTTTCAGAACAGCAGGTTTAAAACCTTTTGGAACATGGTATCCATTGAGATCCAAGTGATAATTTTCACTCAATTTTTTCTTCAGAAACTCAATTTCGCTTTGTAAAGTTGCTATATCATCTACAATTGAATCTCTTCTATTTTTTTCCTTTAATCTCTGTCTATTAGCTTCGTACAGTATACCTGCAGCTGCAACACTAAATATAAAAGCCTCTGACAACACTTCAGCACCATTCTGTATAGCTTTCGCCTCATTTAAAGGTCTGACTGAAACTCCATTGACAGGTTTCTTACCCATAAGTCGTATCTTTAAACTATGATCCAAGAAATGGATATTTTGAGCAATAGAAACGCACATTCTTTTGAAAAATGCATAATTCTTAGCTTCGGTCTTCAATATATTGGCCACTGGTTTGGCTATCTGACGCACAAACAATGTTGTCAATTTCAACGTTATACTCATGTAGTTAACTCTATATATTATATTCCCTCTTTCCTACTGCACTAACTCTTGTTTGAAAACAAGTATAACTCGTTAAACAACAACAGCAACTAATAAATATAGTAATCAACAGTTATATATAATCATTTAAAATCGCCTGTAACAAAATGCGTATAATTAATTAATTTAACAGCGACTGAATTTTTAAGGCTTAAAAATTAACAAAAAAATTATTATGCAGAGAAGCTCGAACTCGATCGATTTAAGAACAGCTAACAGCAATTATACAAGAGAGTTACAGTGTTGTGTTTTTTTTTATTTTTTTAAAATATTGTTGTATATAGATACAATTACTTTATATTACTAATTACAAGTTATATATTAAAGATGGATCTTACAATTCTTAGAAGAGTGAATTTCAAAATATATGCATTGATAAGTACTATAACTGCAGCTTATGTGGTTTATGATACCCTTTTGGAAAGACCCAATTTCTATTCTGCCGGTATCAAGTTGTACAAAGGTGGGCACATATTAGTGTTGGGTAATTGGTTTATAGTTAGTTGTGTTATAATTGGGAAATTATTTCAAGTTTTAATGTTTGGGGAGTTGAGATTAATAGAGATGGAGCATATATATGAGAGGGCGTGGTACTCTATAAGTAATATGCTGATGTTATTAGCAGTTTTCAGAGATCAAAATATATTACTACTGGGATTGTTATCTTTTAGTTTGTTGTTTATGAAAGTTTTCCATTGGATTTTAAACGATAGATTGGAACTGGTTTTCCAACCTAGTTTATCAGATTTGGCAAATGAAACAGAGTTTGATCCAGATTCTGAAGAGTATAACATTAGGAATAGAATTATGAAGAAGTTGAAGAAAATATTGTACCAGCGTTGCACGTTTTTACTTTTGTGCTTTTTATACATTGATTACAAGATAATTGTCTCCTGTGTTGATCAATCATTCATTCATTTTGCCGAAATTTTCTTGATTTTTGGATTAGATTTCTTGGTTATTTATTTGAATTTAACTAATTCTGCTTGGAAATTTGCTTTAAATGTCACTGAATCAGTTTATTTGGAAGTTTATCCAGAAGATGAGACATGGGGAAATAAGATTTGGTTTTCTAAAATTGGAGCTGTTATAATTGATTTGATTAAATTAATTGCCGTTGGCTTCTTATTTATTGGTTTACTTTATGCTGATAGGTTACCAGTTAATTTCATTTCGGACATTTACTACTCCGTGGTCACATTTGCCAAAGATGTTAAAGATTTATTATATTTGATCAAGTCAAGTAAAGAATTGGAAAATAATTTATCAGATGTTACAGAGGAAGATTTGGCAAGGGATGATTTGTGTATTATTTGCAGAGATGACATGACATCAGATTTAATTACAAATAAGACCAATAGAGCTTGTCCTAGAAAATTACATTGTGGGCATGTATTACATTATGGATGTTTAAAGAGTTGGTTGGGAAGATCACACGTTTGCCCAACTTGTAGAAGTGATGTTTTCACCAAGAAAGATGAGAATTTCAAATTTGGATCTGTACATAACGACACTAGGCAGGAGCCAGAACAGGCTCAACAACCAGAACAGGCTCAACAACCAGAACAGACTCAACAACCAGAACAGGCGCAAGAACCAGAACAACTACTAGGGCAACTGCCAGAGCAAATGCCAGAGCAAATGCCAGAGCAAATTCCAGAGCAAATACCAGAGCAAATATCAGAGCAAATATCAGAGGAGCAATACATACAGATAAATGACCAACCAGTAGTTAATGATCTATCTGTTGAACGCCAATCTCAAACACTAACTCCAGACCCAACTCCAACGATAACAACCGCAAGCCTTTCGGATATGCCTGAAGTTGACAATACGGCTCACAAGTATTCATCTCACGTGATATATAACAAGAAAGCTTCTGCTAGAACTAAAGAATCCAATGACTCCACTAATCAACAACACAAACCATTTGAAATCTCAATCTCTAAGAATGCAATGATACCACCTGGATGGACTGTATTGCCACTGAATAGACCAAACACAATTAAATCCGATATAATACAACATACTCACTATACTAATGGAGCTCCACCATTAAACACCGAGTATGATATCAGATTGAATACGAAAACGACAGCTAAATTAACTGTACGCCAATCACAAAACAATGTAAATAAATGAATTTTTATTTTAAATAATGAATACAGATGATGAGAACAAAATATATAAACTACACTTGTAAAAATAAAATGTAAATAATATCGGGTGATATCAAATATAGTAGTAATAATAAAAAAGAAACGGGATACACTTTAAATAACAAATAAAAGGGGATTTCTTAATGTTTGATAAAAAAACATATATATATATATATAAATACATATAAAGCAACGATAATAATAATAAGGAAGTATACAGGTTATAATACACTAAAAAAAGACGAATAGAAAGGAAGGAAGGAAGTAAGGAAATAAATAAATTAAAAAAAAAATACAGACATAATTTAATGTTTCTTCTTTTCAACCTTCAATAATAAAGCCTTGTTAATATGAGGCAAGACACCACCATAGGCAATAGTAGCTTTAATCAAACTATCTAATTCTTCATCACCTCTAATAGCTAATTGTAAATGTCTTGGTGTAATTCTCTTAACTTTTAAATCTTTAGCTGCATTACCAGCCAATTCTAAAACTTCAGCAGTTAAATATTCTAAAACAGCTGATAAATAAATGGCAGATTTAGAACCAACTCTTAACTTGGATTGTGCTGTTTTCTTCAAATATCTCTTAATTCTACCAACTGGGAATTGTAATCCAGCTCTTGCTGAATGAGATTGAGATTTTAATGAGCCTTCTTTAGCTCCAGATTTACCTTTACCACCGTGAACTTTTCCTGACATTGTATGTATGTATATTTGAAAACTATTGACTAGCTGAATTGATAGATAGTAATAATACAGGGAAACAAAAAAAGACAAAAAAATTTAAAATATACTAGTATAATGTAACTGTAAGGTTGGTGGTATGTGTATAAAACAAAACAAAACCAAAAAAAAAAAAAAAAAAAAAAAAAAAAAAAAAAAAAAAAAAACAAATCACAGTCAAAAAATCAAAACAAATCAAAACGTAAAAAAAATTAAAAAAACAAAATTAAAAATAAAAAAAATTCAAACAAAAAAAAAATAAAAAAAAAATCAAACGAAAAAAAGACTTGATTATGTAATATATTGTTCAAGTTTGTTTACATTTTATTACGTAAACAGCTTGTGTAATATTTCCTCCAAGTCGCGGTTTTTAAAAGTAGGGTAACTTTGTTGTTTCAGCAGATTAATGATTTTACTAATTGGTAATAATAATAAAAGCAATAAATAATAAATAATAAATTATTATAAAATACAGAGTATACAGAGTATACGTATTTATATGACCACATGGTGGTATTAGTAACAATAATAAGAATAATAATGGTGGGAGGGAAGGGGAGGGAAGGGAAGGAAAGGGGAGTAAAGGGGGAGTAAAGGGGGGTAAAGGAAAGGGTAAGAAATAATAATAATAATAATAAAAAAGCGACAAAGAAAAAAAAAACTAGAAGCAACGGGGTATAAATCGTCTAGAGTTAAATTATAAATGTATGTAGAAGGGAGGATAGGAGGTGGGTGTAGGGTAAAAGAAGCTAGATTCCTAATTCATTCAATGCAGGTAATCTAACTCCATTTCTATTACCATTTGAATTTCCAGCAACTTTATCATCGATTAATTTTTCATTTGGAGATTTCCTCGTTGTACCATCATTAGGTATATTAACTAGAGCTTTAGCTGCAATATGGATATCATTAGGTTCAGTTGTGGTATTGGTTGTAGAATAGGAATGTGAAGATGTAGGAGTAGTAGTATTTGTAGATAAGGATTCTGTACGGTTTGAAGATGACTTGTTATTTAAAACATTATTTAACCAGTCTCTAGTGTTTTTCGATTGTGGTTGTTGAGATTGAATTTGACTTGAATGGTTTGTCTTTGAATCGTTAGATGAATTGATTATAAAAGAAACACTATAAGGAGATTTCATTTTCAGAGCTGGATTTGTGGATGTAATTGGAGTTGGAGTTGGTATATGATGATTTGGAGGATGAATATTTGGTTGGAAAGCAGTGGGTAATTGTTGTTTGTACTGTTGTTGTAATTGTTGTTGTGGATGATGTTGATATTGGTGATGAGGATTATGAAGATGATGAAGATGCATTGGAGCGTCGTGATACTGTTGTTGTGATGATAAATTTGTTGAATTTAATGGTGAAAACATTGAAGGTGACTGTATCGTTAAACTAGTTGGAGTAACTAACGGTGGTTGGTAATGTAAATAGTGAGAAAAATTTTGCGATTGAGGAGATTGAGCTGAAGTTGGTGAAATTAAAGTTGCTGAGTTCAAAGGAGTACTAAATTCTGTTGATGTAGATGAATTTTTACTATTATTAATTCCATTTGGAGTATTATTATTTGAATTTTCAAAATTTGAATTTTGAACAAATATAGGACCAGGTTTATTTGATAAATGTGGTCTAAATTCATTATTTAAAGAATTTAATAAAGATATTCTAGGAGGAGGTAACATTGTTGATTGTTGTTGAACAATAACCGTTGGAGGTGAAACAGAATTTGGTGGCGAAAGTGTTTGTTGTTGTTGAAGATGTTGCAAGTGTTGCTGTTGTTGTTGCTGCTGCTGCTGTTGTTGTTGTTGTTGTTGTTGCTGCTGCTGCTGCTGCTGCTGCTGCTGCTGCTGCTGATGTTGATGTTGATGTTGATGTTGATGTTGCTGTTGTTGCTGTTGTTGCTGTAACTGTTGCTGCTGTTGATGATGATGCTGTGGATGATAAATGATATGTTGATGTTGTTGTTGATGAATATTCTTTGGTAAAAGAGGTGTTATTGGAGTGGTACTACTACTGGTAGTACCATCAAAACCTGTTGATGAATTATTTGTAACTTGTGATGAAGAAGATTGTATTTGTTGAGATTGAGAAGGACTCATAATCATTGAATGGTTATCTTGACTATGTTTGAGTCTAACATTAATTTTTTCTCCGGGATAAGTTAAAACGAAATTTTCATAAATATGAACAGTTTGTTTATGCTGTCTTAAATTATCCAATCTTGAAAATCTTCTTGAACAATGTTCACATTCAAATGGTCTTTCACCTGTATGTTTCCTGATATGTCTAGCTAAATGTTCTGATCTAGTAAAAGACATGTTACAATTGTTATAACCTGAACATTGAAATATTCTACCTTTTGATTTTTTCTTTGACTTATTTAAATTTGTTAGATTTTTAACAATAATTGTATTTGAAGAATTTAATTGCTGTTGTTGTTGTTGTTCTTCTTCTTCTTCTTCTGCTGCTGCTGCTGCTGCATCTTCTCTGTCGTGTGAAGCAGAGGGGGGTGAAGATATTATTTGACTCATTGATAAATTAGATGGGCGGAAAGGTACAAAGCTAATAATTAGCAAAAGGTCATCAATGGATGGATGGAAAAACAATGAATAACAAACAAAAGAAAAAGGAGTGAAACAAAACAAAAAAAAAACTTTAGACAGAACTTTGAAATGGTACACGGACGAAATACAAAAACAAAACAAATATGGACAGTCTATGAATGAAAGAATGAATGAATATTACAGATTGATATACCAAACAACTGAGATATATAGGTATATGTGTTAAACAAACAAACAAACAAATATAAAGGAAAGAAAAAGGTTAAAAAGTAAATAAATATATAATGTATAATATTTTTGACAATACTCGTCTCCTTGATAAACTACTTTCCTCACTTCACTGCTCACTCTCTTTTATAAACAAAACAATGGATCAAAAAAAAAAATGTATAAAAAGAAAAAAGAAAAAAAGAAAAAGGAAAAAAGAAAAAAAGAAAAAAAAAAAAGGAAAAGTAAAAGTATACCAACAAACCAGACACTAATAATAACTTAATAAAGGAACAATCTACTCGAACAAAGAAATGTATTATATTATATATGTATAATGTATAATGTAATGTATGTATGTATATGTATATACGATTATTATAATATAAATATATATATATATATAATATATCATTATACTATAAGTATATATAGACAAATATAAATGGTTATATGGAATTGTATTGAATAATATCTGAAACAGGGGTAGAGGGCAGGGGGCAGGGAGGGGGGGACAGGGGCCAAACAGGGCCGATTATCATAAAAATAATTCATTTACCTAAAAAATTCGCTGTTTGAAATGGGAAAAAGTAAAATGGTATTATATGGGCCCTCCTGTCTAGGCCCGGCCCCATATAGCTATAGGCCTCTACAAAATTATTTAAAATTATTTATATATAAAGGAGCAATTTAAGTTTACACTTTTAAGCTTTTAAGTTTTTATAGCTTTTTTTTTCTTTTCCTTTAATTTGTTTGTGTCAGTGGTTTGTAAAAACTTTAGGCACTGCATGTATATGTTTTTTTTTTGTATCTGTGACATTTTAGTTTATCTTATTTTGTTTCTTTGTGTTTTGTGTTTCATTTGTATGTAATAGGAGAATGAGTACGTGTGGACTGTTTAATTAAAATATATAATTGTCTGTCAGGGGGGGTATGGCCATAACTGTACTGTTTATTTAGCAGGCGTGCGTGGGTGCTTGCGCATGGAATATAAGAATTTGTGCAGTGTTTGTCTTTTATTTTTGTTCATAAATTTTATGCAAAAGAAAGGAACTGCGTACCACTGCGTACCATGAGTTCAATTTACAACTCCCCCCGGTAAAAACATTCAATTTTAACTGTGTCCCTGGTAGTTTATGTATAATGTATATATATCTGTACACATTGCCCAATTTAAACATTCAATTAGTACGTATATTGATAATATAATATTTCTTGTTACTAATTATATACTTTTAAAGCCTTAGCTAGCTAGGATTTATTTTAGGGGCAAATCTTGGTAATACTCAGGGGCGATGTCAAAGGCCCCGGCCTATATAGATTTTACATGTATTTTACACTGCACAGGCCCGCAGAGGCATAGCGGTGTGATTTCTAAATGTATTTTAATTTATTTATTTTTATATATTGAGTGGAATTATACAAGTTTATACGTTGTACGTTATATACGATATACGTACGTATATTGTAAACAAGTCTAAGCATGTCCCATTTGTGTGGTATGAAATTGATTTGTGTGTACATTCTTATATATATATATAATTGGATTGTCATTTGGCCAGGCACCTATATATATTATATCGTTTATGCTGATCTTTATACATTTGTTTACAATTCAAGGTATGTATAAGTAAACAATTGAGAGCCGCGGTCAATGTAGATCTAAGCCCACCAAATTATTACAGTGTAATAAAATTATATATTATACATGTCGTTATTAGATTAAATGCCTATTGCAGAAGTTAAGTAGGTACTTGAGTAAAAAATTATTGGTGTTACTACTAGACTACAGTTTTTAGTACGTACGTACTTTATTTAACTTTTGACCCACTCACACTTGTACACGTTTCCTCTTGTCATTACACAATTTGATGAGAATGTATATTTATGGTTTGTATTTTAGTTCAAGATAAACAATTAAATTTATTCATACTCACTCATTATTTATTTAATAATTTTTATATACTATCAGATCACAGTTTTAAGCGAATTTGTATATTATAGACTCTAACCTATCCCATGCCTAGAAAACTATATAGTACCTTTTTAGTATACTTTTTCTTTTTCTGTGTTTTTTGTTTATTATGTCTTTTTGGTAGTTATCTATTTTAGTACAAGGGACATTCCTATTTAGTGTCTTGTCTTGTGTGTGTTTGTAAATATACACCAGGTAAATTCATGATTAAATAATTATATCAAGTTGAAACACTTGGCAATTAATAATAAAGTTAAATATATATTAAATTATATATATTATATATATTATATATAAAGAGATCCTCGTCCCCCAGGGGAAATTCAAAATTTTGAATTAATTAAATGGATAGATTTTCTTATCTCAATTAAAGAGCTAGACTATCGTACCATATGCGTAAATATAAAACTTATTCGCACAAGTGTATAAATTGTAATTATCTAGATTTTATATTACGTCCTACTATACACTTCGCTTATAACGTTAGTTTCAAGTTTTATAAGGTAAACAAGTATAAATTTATAAACTTTGAAGTTTGTACCATGTTAAGTGAAGAAAAGGGGAAGGAGTTGGGGCCAGACAGAAAGAAATTATATATGCCATATGTACGTCGTGCTCTGCCACCCGTGTAAAAATTTAAATTAATTTAAAATTAAAGCTTAGATATATGTAGTATATACGTAGTATATATGGTATAGTATAGTAGTAGCTTAAAGTACAAATAAAATATTACATATTAAATGGTATATTACATGGTACATTAAATTAGATGGGCTGATGTATTTCAAAGCTTATATAAATTATATCCCCGTTACAAATCCCGATGCAAAAAAAAATTATGCGTGGTGTACGTACGTGTACGTACGTGTACGTACGTGTACGTACGTAGTTCACCATGGCCAAATTTCTTGAGAGACAGCGAGATTTTTAAATTCTTTGAAATTTTTGATTTATGCGCGGTGGTACATTAATTGTCATGTTTTGTAGTTTCTTGTTTTCGATTATGTAAAATAATACTCAATTGCATGTGATTGAATTCTCACCCCGCGTGGTCTTGCAGTACACACGTAAACGTGCGTAATTATTCCATATAAATATATCTATCGTGCGCGCGCGCGATTATATAATTTCGACGGGTCTATCGACTATAAGATATTACGTCATATTACTTGTTATGTAATCTGATATTAATTAATTAAAGGTTTAAATAGCCAGCCAGCCAGCCATTTTATATACATATACATAATTGATAGATTACTGATTAGATGGTTGATAGATTTTTGATCATGGTATTATCTGTCTGAGGTAGTTTAAAGTCATGTCACAGGTACCATTCAAGAATATTTATAAACTGAAACAAGTTTCTGATAAAGACTCTAAATCATGTATAGTTTGTTTTAAGAGGACAAATTCTGTATTGATAACGGTTACAAATACAAAAGATTGGTTTTATGTTTGTAATTCACATTTACAAGATAAGAATTTTGCTAATTTATTATATTCAGATGATGAATTGAATGATAAATCATCAGAGTATGAAAAATTGAAGTCAAAAGAGGCTGAATTGATTAAATCTATAAAACAGTTGGAGGTTATAATAGGTAGTAAAAATTCTCAAATTGGGAAGATTAAAGATTATTTCTGGTCAAAGCCAAAGGGTAAAGACAAAGTTAAAGAGGATACTAATTCAACTGAAGAACAACAACAACAGCAATCTCCATTGAAAGATACAGAATTAGCAATAGATGAACTTGAAAAAAAATTAAATAATTTGAAAAATATAGAGTTATCCAGTTCAATGGATGAATTGATTAAATTTGATAAATTGTACAAAAAGTATCAATTGACTGCAGTTTTTTATAAGAATAGATTAACGTTACATTATAAAAAATTAAAAAAATTAGAAATTGAAAAAAATTTACAAAATGGTAGTCTTTTCCCAAGTGTTAAAGATTTACCTGATTTAAAGTCTACAAAATAGTAGTCTCTTTTATATATAGTATATTAATGAATTAACGGTTTATACCAATTAAAAAGAAGTAAAATCAAATTTTGTACGGGTGAGCGTTTTTTTTCTTTTCTTTTCTTTTCTTTTTTTTTTTTTTTTTTTTTGTTTTTATGGGGAGAGAGTGAACAAAGAGAGACAGAGAATAAAGATAAAATTAAACCCTTGTTTAAAAAAGTTTTAATACATCTTAGTTTTCGTATACGGTTTGAATTTCGGTTATAAAGACAGGTAGAAGGTAATTACAATGACATCATATATTTCGAAAAAATGTACGTCTTGTAAGTTTATGAAGAAGAAAACCTGTGATGGGAAGACTCCATCTTGTACAAACTGTCTCAAGTTTAAGCGTAACTGTGTCTATCAGATTGAAAGTGATAGAAGAAGAAGAAAATATAATACAGACTATATATTGTATTTGGATGAAAAGATTTCTAAATTGGAGTTTTTCTTGAACAAGTATGATCCTGATTTATTTAGTCGGGCCAGTAGTGAATTAAATGAATTGAGTAGTAGTACTACTACTGATAAGCACATACAAAATATAGGTGATGAAGTTATGTTTTCAAAATTATTGACAGATTTGAATGGTCTTAAGGTAAACTACGATGAAGATGAAGATTATACACTACAAAGATTGAAATCGGAAGATCCATTAGAGTCGACGGTACCTTCATTGGGTGATTCAAATTATGACTATTTGATTAGTAGGACTGGGTATCATATCTATTATATTGATCCTAAATTTCAAAAAGAGTTGATTGACTTATTCAACATGCACTCGTGTGAGACAACTTTCATATTCAAATTGTCACAGTGTGAGTTTGGATCTTGGGAATTTGGTAATGAAGCACACGATAATATTGAATCTCGTCAATTTTTACTATGTGTTATATTCGGTGTCGCTTGTCTATATTCACCTAATAAGCATGCAGAAAGTTTGAGAAAATTATTTATTAATCAGTCATATCAGTACGTTATAAGTACAATTAGATCTCAAACTCCAGATGATAATACTATTCAAGCTTTAATGTTACTGTCTTGTTATGAATTGGGTATGAGTAATGATTCAATGGCTTATCTATGTATATCTATGGCATGTGCATTAACTCAACAGTTGGGTTATCATATACATGATCAAAGCTCGCCTGAATTGACTCATTCCCAATCTGCTTTATTATGGTCTATCTGTACTCAGGATAGAATAGTGACAACTTTACTTGGTTTACCTTCATGTATTCACTATAAAACTATAAATTCTCCATTTTATCAAGTTAAATCTACTTTTGAAAATGGTATTGATCATATAATTGAACTTTCATTCAGTTATACTTCAAGATTATGGTATATAATGGATAGATTTACAGATCAAATTTGTTCGATTCAATCTCATTTAGGAGATACTCAACAGTCTCTAAATTTATTGAAAAATGCAGAATTATCATTGATGGATCTGGAAAAAAATTTACCTAAAGTTTTCAAAAATGAGGAATTTAGGAAAACTTATTGTTTTTTAAATTTTTACTTAAATTACTATTCAGGTTTAATCTTATTGCATAGACTATTCATTAAAAAAAATCCACTAGTTGCTTCAAATAAATGTATATCTGCAGCAATTGAAATTACAAAAATTTTAGACGTCTTGTTAAAAGAAAATAAAATTGGTCATGTTGCATATCATTTTGGATTTATTTGTTATCTAGCTGCAATGATTCATTTGGTACTAGTTATGGAAAATAAACCAAATCCGAAAGTAAATCATTTAGACCATTTGAAAATGTGTATTAGAGCATTGAAATTCAATGGTATAACATGGAAAAGATCATTGATTAGGTTAAGAATCTTAAACGATTTTGCAGAGTCAAATAATGTTTTCATTCCAGAGTTACAAGAAGCTGCTGAAACTGAATTCCAAGGTGGAGTCTCTGAATTAACCACAGTTGAACTGGAAGATAATGATCCAACTAATAAAAATTCAGAACCAAATGACTTCTTTGTGCCTGATGCTATTACAAAAGGTTACCAAATGGGATTCAATCTCGGTGTAGATCAGTATCAACCTACACAGAATGAAATCAAAACCGAACAATTCCCATCAGTGCTGGCCACTCAACCAAGTTCGGTCCCTGTTGATACTAATTATAATTCTTTCCAACAGCAACAGCAGCAACCGGTTTACTATCCAAATTATCCTGTATATTATCCACCTTCATATATAGTACCAGAGCACCAGCAGCCAGAAGGTCAGCAAGATCCATTTGAGGTGTATCCTGTAATCCCACAATTTATGTCTCCTCAGTACATACCTTCAGAAGAACAACAAATTTACTCTCAACCTCAAAGTTATTCATATCCACAGTTACACCCAAGTCAATTCATACCAGATCAACAGTTTACCGGTGGATTATATGCACCACAAGGACAAAATGTATACTACCAAGGACTGGAAGCGCGGGCGCAATCACAAGGCCAAGATGGACAAGTTCAAGGACAAGATGGACAAGTTCAAGGACAAGATGGACAAGTTCAAGGACAAGATGGACAAGTTCAAGGACAAGATGGACAAGTTCAAGGACAAGATGGACAAGTCGGACAAGTACAAGAACAAGGACAAGGACAAAATTATTACTCAAATTGAACATTTGATAGTAATAGTAGTGCTTTTATATACATAGAGTTTTATTTTACTGTATAATTCTTTTAATAAATAATAAATTAGGATGATATTAAATTGAATCTATAAGCCGTGCAAACTAAATATAGCACGTAACGGAAAAGTAAGTGGTACGAGTGAGTGTGAGAAAAAAAAAGCAAAACCCAGGGGACTAATCGAATCCCAAGAAATAAAGAGAGAGAAAAAAAGGGGGTGAAATTGAAGCTATACCCACTAGGGGTGAATTAAAATGTGAATATAAAAAAAAGAGAACCCAATTGAAAGCACAAAAAAAATGTAAAATTTCAGAACTGAAAGAATCAAAGGAAGAGAAAATAAATATAGTGTGAAGAAGAATTGATGTATGATTAGAAAGGTACTTGACCATCTTCCTTTTTAAACCATTTAGTACCTTTAGTACCTCTAACCATTAAATCCATAGTTAAAGTTTTAGGTTGATTATCTTTATCGGCAACTTCAGCAATTGGAACAGTTTTAACAAAAGTGAAACCTAATTTTTGATAAATTTTTTTATTTCTCGGATGAGAACTTTCTAAATATAAAGGAGCACCTAACTGTTGTTTACCACGATTTTTCAAGTTATCATACTGAGCTAATAAATCATGTTCTTCGTTATAGTACCAAGAAGAATGAGCTGAAGAATTATCGGAATCTGAGAATGAAGAGTAACCAGAGTAATCTGTGAAAGTATCAGATTGTAAATCAAAGTCGAAATTATAGGATTGAATTTCAGAATCAATCAATGATTCTTCATTTGGATCAAATGGATTATTTGAACCTGAAAGTGAATCTGTATTAACAAATGAATGAGTACCATCGATATTATCATCGTCATCATCGTCGTAACCATCATCATTGTTACTGTTACTATTGTTATTATTATTTGATGAAGGTAATTTATAAACGTCGACGAAATTATGACAAACAAAATCAATCAGTCTTCTAGCTAAACCTTTACCTCTACCTTTAGGAATTGCACCAATATCGGATAAATACCAAGCACGATCGAAATCTTCACCTAAAACTTCACTTCTAAGATTAGTTAATAATTCACTTTGTTCTTCCATAACTCTAATTCTAGTTTCTTTATTAGCCATCCAAATGAATTTTAAATATCCGCCTTGATACATTGACCATAAATATTTTAAAACGGATTGATTATTAGACTCTTTCTTACCGTTATTTTTACTAGGTTTTTCAAAACATGCAACTGCTAAGAATGGAGCATCGGGGTCTGTTAATTCCGCTTCAATATCACGAATGCCAACTACTAAACCTGATAGAATGGTGGTGTATGTTGAACCTTCAAACAAAGCTTGATCAATTTGACTCTTTAATCTAGGATCTTCAATACCTGAAGTTAAATAGTTGACATATAAATCATCTTTAAATGCAACTTGTAAAGTTTTCGCAGCTTTCTTATAATCTTTAATGGTGATAACTTCAACGTGTAAATTGTTTGTAACATTATTACTTGTAGAATGACTATTCTTTCTATTGGTAGAACTACTTTGATTATCATCTGAAGGTGTTGGTGAATCTGTAGATAGATTAGAATCAAACATAATTCTCTTTTTATTGTTATTATTCTTAAAAGAATTTTGAAACTTGTTAAAAAACGACATTTCGATAGATGTTATGACTGTATGACTGTACTGATATGTCTATGATTCTATGGATATATGAATATATGTATAAAGATATATGGATATTGTAATGTATTTATATAATATATACACAATTAAGGGAAATGATATCCGTTAAAGTCAAATCTTTAATTTTTAAGGCAAAAGAGAAAGGAAAATTTTAACGGGAAACTACGCGGATAAAAATTTCTTAATTACACAAAATGTTTACGTCATAAATTTTTAATCGCGGAAATTTTATATTTGTATATATTTATTTAATCAAATTTAATCATATTCTTCTTCATTATTAGTGATTCTTTTTGGGTTTCTTCTTTTGATTTAGTCTTTTAGATTCAATAGATTCACGAATCATAAATCCTACACTTTCTTCAACATTTTCCCAATTTTCAAAAGAGCAACTAACTTCAACAAAACCTAGATTCCATTCTTTGGATAGTTTTTTACCTTGTTCAATTAGTAAAGGACTGGCTAATTCATGATCACAGTGTGTACATAGAATAATCATTGGTGGTGCATAAGTGAAATTTTTAGGTATATCTTTTTGATCAATTGAAGCACTCGTTGGAGAATTTTCAACTCTATCCTTCTTCCATAAATTTTTAAAAGAGTAATTTAGTGAAAATATATCATACTCTTTACCATTTTCCCAATTTTTAGAGTATTTAGAGTATTCGACCCATGCTTCTGTAATGGCAGCATGTAAAGCTTTCAGTAATTCAATAACTTCATGTGGTTGTTTATCATTCTCTTGTGCATTGGTGGTGGAATTTGGTTTATCTGATGATTGAAAATCATCGTCAAATGGGGGTGGAGGGAAAAAATCATCTTCTATATATGCAGGTGGAGATATACCTAGAGTTGATTCAGGAATACAACTATAACATAAGAAATAACCATCTATTGAACCATTTAAATCACTTATACCAGAACCAACAATTAAAGGTTTAACCCTGGCTCTACTATCAGGACCATCTAAACCTTGAGATAAATTTCTTAGTACGTCATTTGCCAATTTTGAATCTAAAGATTTTTCTAAAAATGGGATTAAATCATCTTTGGTAACACCTGGTGAATCAACTAATTCTAACAGTATTGGAGTTGTTATTGGGGGGTTATAACTGATATTTGGATTGTTCAAGTAGTAATCATTTGAATTATTATTTGATGAACCAACTATACCCGATGAAACCAATGAGAAATTATTTGATCTATACGATTGATATGCCAATGGAGAATTGAAACTATTTAATGGTGAGAATTGTTGTGGTTGTTGGTATGAAGATGAGGATGTATTGTTAAAAATTGAACTTTGATTCACATAATCTAAATCGTAGTAATTTAAAGTTTCTTGTAAAACTTCAGATCGACTTGGCACCGATATATTTGAATTTAAATTTGAAGCGTGTTGTGTCATAAATGAGTGTGTTGAACTTGAAGAACCAAATGAAGATGTAGATGAAGGTGACATTGGAATAGGCGTATTTTTAGTATGATTAGTGGTGGTATTAGTGGTGGTTGTAGTGGTAGTGGTGGTGCTACTACTGGTAGCGGCCAGTTTAGCCTTATTTATACTTGTATCATTAATCTTTCTAATTAATTTATCTGTTAATAATATTGAATCACTATTTAACAGATCCATCTCTTCTAAATCTTTTAAAGTGATATTAACGTCTAACAACGCTCTAGTCTTTGGATTCTTTGGTTGAAACTGAATTAAAGTTGGAGAATTTTGTAAAGTTGGGTAGTAATTACCCAATGACTTATCATTGCTAATAATGGAAACAATTGAAGATTTTGAAGATTTATGAGGACCCAACAGAGCAAACCTAAGTGGTTTCTCTGTTGTTGTTCTCATCATATTAGATTTCCCATGATGCATACTGAACTACTGAACTAACAAAATAATGAACAAAAGAACAAATAAAAGAACAAACAAAAGAACAAATAAACAAATATATATAAAGGAATATAATTGAACCCTCTTTAATAAAGAAAAAGAAATTTTTATGAGATGAGAAGAGAAATTTTAATTTTTTTTTCTTTTCTATGCATCGCCTCAAATTTATTTTATGGCAAATTCCCCTATTGTTTAATATGCTAAACATCTATTTATATTATATAATATATATTATTATAGTAATATACGTTTTTTTATATGTTTTTTTATACGTTTTTTTAAATATACATATGTCATATATAATATATATATAGGAGTAGCCGGTAGTTTTAATAATTTCCTAATTTACCATTTCGCCTTTTGGAATATCTTTTTGTGTGTATATGCTTATCTTAATAATCATTTTATCTTTCTTAAAAAGTATATATAATATATATATATATATATTGTGTAATCGATAAAGCAATCATATATATATATATACGTGTCACCGGTCTCACCGGTTCTTAAAATTTGATGGGGCGGCTGTGGGCTGTGGGGTTTTCTGTGGTTTTGTGTTTTTTTTTCTCTTCCACGCGTTTCTCGAATCTTTTTTTGGTTTCTTTTTTCGTGGCAATTGTGTGGCTTGTGTGGAATGAGGGGACTCGGGGAGTAGTCGGGAGAACTCTTTATATTACAATGATTTTGTTTTATTGGTCTATCTTGTATAGTTGAATGCTTCTAACCAGGTATACATTGATTCTTCTCCATAGATAAAGTCTAAACTTAGTTTTAGTGATTTTTGTAGTAAGAAATCTTTATCAATAGAGTAGAATAACATGACTGATCCCCAAATTATACCTGAACTTAATGTCCAACCAATACTTTCAACGTTGTTTAGTGTAATTTTTTTTTTACCGTTTTTACCATTTTGATTGTTTAGCTCTTTAGTTATAAGTTTTGCAATTAGTTTACCTAGTCCAAGTACAACCCTTGATAAACAGTATAGAGTTATCTGTTTTGTTATTGAGGTATTTAGTAATTTTTGTTTTTTGTTTATCAATCCTCCGTATACAACCAACCCTCCTATGAATCCACTTGTAAAATTATTTAAATGTCTGTACTCTTTATCTGTAAGTCTGTTCAATATACTTAGTATCAATTTATAAATTATGGCAAATGATGCTAATATTTTACCATGGTCTATTCCTAACTTTATTGATTTAAGTAGTTTGTTTATTAGTTGCACGAGTAGATTTTTATTCTTGTCAATACTTATTAGTTGAATAGATATAGCGTGAATGAATCTCACCCTGTACCCATAAATCATGGCATTTTTAGATGCTTGTATTACTGACTTGACTATTAGTTTAACTAATTGTTCTGATGTATCTTCATTCATTTTACCCCACAATAATTTATTAATATATTATTCAATATCTATTTATCCAATATCTATTTATCTAATATCTATTTATCTAATATCTATTTAATAAAATAGAATGAATAATGTATTCAATATATATATATATATTATAAACGAACCGGTTGGTCTACACTTATTGGCAATTGGCAATGTCATTATCATTGGCATTGGGCAATTTACAAATTGCAATTAACATTTTGACATGTGAATATTACGATTTTTTATTTATTTACAAGGCTGTGTTATATTCATTTCAAATTAATATTATATTTTATTTTAATAACCTTCCCTAGCACTAACTATCTTTGAATAGTTTTTTTTTGTTAATTTTCTCCACTTTTTACCCCAAATTATATACGGTAATGCTAAAAACATTACAAATAAATTTATCATAGCTAGTGCAATGTATGTATTTTGAGTTCCAGATTTATTAAGCCATGGAGAACATGCAAATGTAAATATACATCCAATTAAATTATTAACAACTGAAACTGAGACTAAACTTTCCAAAATTAATTTGTCGTACGTTTCAATAACGTACAACATTGATATATTACCGGCAGATGAGTATAAGTATGAAATAAATCCTAACCCAATATAATAAATTCTCCAATTTAGTCCCTTGGATATACCAAATCCAAACATCAGTAATCCAATCGATCCAATTATACCAGATAAAAATGCAAAGTATAGTCTAAATTCAGATTCAACAATACCATTATTTTTACGTGCCATCCAAAGTATGAAATAATCGGTTAATGAACCGGCATATAAACATCCAATTAATGAACCTATTAAACATGGAATATTCATTAGTGCAACTCTCTCAGATGAGAAATTGAATGGAGGATCGTACAATTCTGTATCTTCTGTTGTTAAATAAAAAGTTAATATTGCCTGTTGTAATCCAAATGCAAATCCTGCAAATAAAACAGTTGGGAATGTGAAACAACGTAAATTTAAAAAAATCAGTTTAAAGTACTGTTTAATAAACATAGTAAAACTTTCACCGTATTTCTTATTAAGTTTAACAATTGGGAATCTTTGTCCAATTGTCAATTTCACATCATCATATCCTAAATTATCATCTGGATCATTACTTTTAATTCCATGTTTTAATAAACTAAGATTTAACATTAAATTTTGTCTATTTATTTGAAATCTATTGTAATCAAATGAATCTTCTTCTAAGAAAAATAATACAACAAGTATTAATACAAAAGATGCAATGGCACCTGACCAACCAACCCATCTAAAATTTTTATCTGAGCTTATAAAGTTGGCACATAATGGACCTAAATAAGTTCCAAATGAAGTTGATAAAATATAAATTGTAATAACTGCGCCTAATTGATGCTTATAAAAAATACTCGATAGACTTAATTGAACCTGTGCCTGTGTAGAACCTTGACAAAATCCAATTAAAATTTGCGATCCATATGCCATACCAGTATTTGAAATTTTTGCATAGCAAATTGATCCCAACATTCCAAACAACATACCTAGTAGGTATGTAATTCTACGTCCACAAAGTGATGATAGTGGTGCATATAACCACGTTGATAATCCAATTGAAACAAACAGTAAACCTGCAGAGTTATTCAATGCATCGTATGAAACTCCAGTTAAGTCATTAATTGAATCTTGTGGTGCAGATGCATCATTTGCAATTGCTGCTGAAAATGCAGTTATTAAGATTAATATGAAAAAATTCATTGATTTCTTCAAAGTTGTCCAGTTTAAAGGATCATTTATAGAGTTTGTTGGATTCGGTAACAAAAGTATACCATACCTCGTTTTTAACTGAGGTATTTGATCCAAGGGTGCATTTTTATTAAAACGATAATTCTCAACGTACTGATCATCATCTTGTATCTTTTGATGTCGTTGTTGTATTATAGCCGATGTATATATAGAATACGTTCCGGGCACATACTCCGGATGATTCAGATCTGTATATTTCTCCATTTAAAAGAGTATTAAGCAACGAAGGTGGATAAATTAAACAAGACAAGAGAAAATTTGCATAAGATACCTGATAAAGATGTTTGATAAGGATAAAGATGGATAAATATAGATAAAAGATCGTTGATATTAGATAAAGGAGTAATTTCACCCAGTATATATATGTATATATATATAAATCTAGATCAATTACACAATATCTAACAAACACATGAAACAACTCCCAGTATAAAAAAACATACTAATTATACAAACATTAATACTTTGTGTTGTATAAACAGAAAAAAAAAATCGAATTAAAAATTTAAAGAGTCCAGACGGCTTTACCGATTTATATATGTACCACAACACATGCAAAAATTTGAATTTGTCCCTCCCGACTCCCGACTCCCGATCCCAGCTATATATATATATCAAGTTTCTCCCCTATATATATATATATATATATCTTCCCCTACCTAACGGCTCTCCCTGCAAAACGTACAACAAGTACAGCGCTTACAAATTGAACGCACACCCTGTACAATTATATATATATCTATAATTTATACACATGCGCCAGTACGTACGTACCGCGTACAAATGCTGTCGCCCTGCCTTTGATATCTCATCGATCGGCCGGAATAAAATTAACATAAAATTTTTAAAAATTTAAAATTTGCAATTTATTAAATATTATGTAATACAATACAATTGTTTTATGTAAAGCTGCGCTATGGTGTATTGTTTTAAAAAATCCCCTGTAAATAATAATAATACGTGCGAACAATGTGCATGTAACTGTGTTAAAGACGTACATGTGTGGTTTACTTCTATATAAAACGATCTAAATTTTTTTATATTATACAACACTCGTTCACGTACGCGTACGCGTACGCGTACGTGTACAACCGTTAACGTGGGCAGCAGCCAAATTTTTTATTAGATTCGCGGGTAACAAACAAAATTTACATGCTGGTATTATATAATATAATGGATGATATAATATACTATATGTAATTTTTCTTTCATTATATATGGGTAGGTGTTTTTTGGTGTTCCAGTGATTTATATCACATGATACTATATAACTTGACCATTTTCTAATAGTTCAAATAACTTGCCTATTATAAATTCAGAGTCAGTTCTTAGTCCATTGTGGAAGAAATCATTTGAAATAAATTTCTTAAATTCAAATAATTCACTATTTTTCAAACTTAGTTCAAAATCAACGTATTGATCATCAAAGTAAACTGCAGCAACAATTGGTAAATCTTCAAATTTGATTTTTTTCAAATTTTCAATTTTGTAGATTAAACTCCAATTTTCATTTTTATGTAATAGATTTGCCAGCCCTTTTAATTGGTAAAGTTCAGAGTACTCATTAATCATTGATGGGAAAACCATTTCACCTGTAAATTGAAATTTATTATTTTCATAGTCATTCCAATTTTCAGGTTTCATTCTATCAGCAGACCAATTTGTACAACAATTTGGTGAATTCATATAGATTGCCTCTTGGAATAAAAAATATAGTATATTTGATTCAAATCCAAGATAGTTTTGGATGTTTGTTAATGTACCATATGTAAATCTTTTAATTGTAAGTAATTCGGTATTCATTGTGATTATAAGTGAATGTAATTCAGCTGATGCTCCTTTACCACCAAATACAAGTCCTAAATGTCTAAATCTATCAACTGATAATATTCCTCCATTTGGTAGTTTAATTTCATTTTGTGATATATACGCAACTAGTTTTTTAATAGTTTCAATATCTTTCGGATACTTGTAATAGTATGCGTCATTTCTATCTTTTGTCTTTTGATAAGTTGCTTTATAAACATCATCAATTGAGTTTATAGTTAATGGTGGTAATCCTCCAGTTAACAGTATCTGTTTTAAAGATTCAGGATACAAAGATGCATATGTAATTGAACAGAATCCTCCATATGATTGTCCTAGTAATGACCATTTTTCATTTGGTATTAATGTCTTTCTAATTGATTCACAGTCAAATATTATAGAATCTGCTCTAAAATTTAATATATAATCCAATTTTGCATCGTCATTTGCCATACCATCAAATGTATGTGAATCAATTGGAGTTGATAGTCCAGTACCTCTTTGATCCAAAAATAAAACTGTAAAATTTCTATCGAGTAATGGTTTCAAAAAAGATGGTGTACTTGAACTTGTTGGTATGGCGGTTGGGAATCCTGGCCCACCTTGTAAAAAAACAATCAAATTCTCGCTGTTTGATTCAATATCTTTCGCAAAATCAAAGACACTACTTGATTTCTTCGGGTTATAGTTGTTTATCAATTTAGCTGCAACTGTAATTATTTCATTTGATTGATTGTTGTGATAGTTTAATGGTACATCAAACAGTATTGTTGATACTTTAATCTTATTTGTAACATACGTATCTGAAACACCAAATGACACTTTTCTTGTTGTTGGTGTTATAACTGACATTGTAGGTTTATATATATATATATATCAATCTTCTTTAAAACTACTTCAACTGTAATTGATATTTAATAGTTATTTTAACAGATAATGCTTTAAAATAGGTAATCGACTACCAAATGTAGTAATTGCGCAAATTAATTTAATAGTGTAGGGCAGTGTATATCTTAGGGAAATGAAAGAAAAAAAAATTAAAAGTACCATAAATAAATAGAAAAAAGGCATAACTAAAACTTGAAAGGTTTAACATTATGGTTATTTATCTGTATATGTATTCAATCTACAAGGTACTTAACTCAGTATGACGAATTCCCCTGGGTTCCCGGCCGAGACTACTAGCTTACTGTACTCTTCTAAATCATTGTCGGAAAATGAAGAGTCTCAAGATCCAGTTATGTATACTGGTAACTTGAACAATCAATTCAATGTGGAACCTTCTCGCTCAAGAAATTCGATTGAATCTTCTTCTTCAGAAGTGTCGATGCCTCCTAATTTAGCTATCATACTGTTATCTCTATGGACAGGCTCGTTCTTAGCCGCTGCAGATACTACTATTGTCTCTACAACTTCAAATAGAATTGCATCCGATATGAATGATTCAGGTAATATTGCATGGATTGCAACTAGTTATTTACTTTCAAATGCGGTTTTCCAACCATTATCAGGTAAACTTAGTGAAATCTATGGACGTAAAACAGTTCTACTGTTTGCGCATTTTTGGTTTGCAGTTGGTTGTCTATCGTGTTCTTTTGCCCAGACAATACCCCAATTTGCCATTTCTAGAGCGCTAGCAGGTATTGGTGGTGGTGCAATGAGTGCAATGAGCTCTATTATAGCATCAGATGTTGTCCCATTAAGAATGAGAGCCATGTTTCAAGGTTATGCCAACATAGTATTTGGTACTGGACAATTTATTGGGCCTGTTATTGGTGGTATATTTGTCACCATGGATGAAAAAAATGGCTGGCGTTGGATGTTTGCATGTCAGGTGCCTTTTGTTTTAATTGTTTCTTATTTAGTGTCAAGTAATGTTCATCAATTTATAGATGAAGAAGAAGAAAGATTGAAGATCAGATGGAAATTATCAAATATGAAAAGGGTTGACTTACCAGGCTCTTTGACTCTTTCATGTTCATTGATTTCTATTCTACTAATATTTTCAGTAGAGTCATACCAAAAAGTTCTCACTTGTCTTTTATCTTCAATTGTTTTCACATCCATATTTCTGTACATTGAAATTTATGTTGCGGTTGAACCAATTATTCCTCCTTTCGCTTTTAAAGGTATGCTAAGATTAAGTTGCTTTGCTTCATTTTTTGGTTCGGCAATTAGTTACAGTTTGAATTTTATACTTCCTATTTATTTGCAAGTCATTCATGATTTGACTCCGTTTCAACTAGGATTATTTAATGGATTTGCAGTTTTTTCCGTTTCAGCTGGATCTATGATATCGGGAGTTCTTATGAAACACGATAAAGGTGTCAAGACTAATGCAATTGTCAATACTGCAATATCAGTGGCTATTTATTCATCTACAGCAGTCTTTGTGGGTATTGTCTTGAACGTTGCACTGGCATTCATTCTACATCCAACACTTCATAACTCAGATTTAAATTATTTTGGAATTTCAGCCATTACTCTTTCTTATATATTGAACGGTACAGGTTACGGAATGTTTATAGTTTGTCTCTTGATTATGATTGTTGGAATTGTGGGGCCTAAGTATCAGGCAGTAGTGACTGGTATGAGTTACTCTTTTAGATCTATTGGAGCGGTTACTGGAGTTGGTATAGTTTTAAACGTTTATAAAACTAGAGTCTCTTCTGAACTTTATACGTATTTTGTTCGTGGCGATAAACCAAATGGGCAAGAACTATATGACACTTTAGTGAAAAATACATTCTTCATTAGAGAAGGTTTAGATTTGGAGTATGTTCAAGTTGTTCTTAATATTTATAAACAGTCTATTTGTGATGCATTTGTATTGATTTTCATTTTTTCGGTTTCATTGTTCACATTGGCCATCTCTATGAAAATATACGTCAAGAGTGGTAAAGATATTATATTTACAAGAGATTAAAACTGACTTAAAAGAATAATTTATCTTAGATATATAGCTTATATAAAGGATCCACCAATGGATCAAATTTAATAGAGTTCTGTTGCAATTCTCTTCGCACATTAATGGAGTGGTTCATCTTAATCATTGACTTATAGTCCTCCTCTAAAAATTTTAAGCAATAAATAGCCTTTTCTATCTCGCTTAAAGAGTCATTTAAAAATAGAGTAATAGCTGAAATCATTGATTTGGCCACTAAATCCACAGGTAATTTCCCAAATCCAGTTCCGATCCCAGTTAAAACTAAAGTATCAATCAAACTATTGATACCAGTATTGTTGATTGTGTCCAAATTGGCCTTGTTTACAGTACTCAGTATCTCCCAAGAACAGTCAAAAACAAATCTTAGTATTTCCAATTGGTTGTGATCTCCAGAAAATATCTCCCTTGGAACTCTCATAGTGGGGATATGTAAAATGTAATTGGCATTACTTAAATTCCAAGCTTTCGAAATCGAATAGAATTCAGGAGAGTTAAATTCAACTAAATTTGCATTTGTAGGACTTAAATATCCATGATAATTACCCAGTAAAGATTTCTGGACGTGATCCTCTACAGAAGTCCAATGCGTATTCTCAGGGTCACTGGAAAACCACTCGGCCAATGCTTTATCCCAACCACCTCCCATATAACCAACTGAATTTCCAGGTGATAATATAGCAGTTGTTAAAGTTGAAGATTTTATTATTTTTTCATAATCCGGCTGTCCATTATACATTATACGAGGCTTTAATTTTTTAGTCGGCAGTGACTCAAATGACCCATTGACTATGGATATTTCAACCGAACAATCGTGAAACCATTTTAGGTGACTTTGAATTGAATATTTACCCTTTTCGTGATTAAATTCATCGATGTATTTAGCCCAATAGTGACATATTTTGGGATTGATATCAAGTAAGATAATCTTAAATTGCGATATAGGGGGGAGTGACATTTAATTCTGATAGATCAAGTAAATATATCAGAGTGTCATTGTATTATTTAATTCAAATTCACTGATAAGACGAAGCTTTTGAAGTTAACTTTCTGTTTCTCTTTCTCTTTCTCTTTCCGTTTTCGGGCGCTTTGTCGTACACGTGATTTACGTCACAGTACTCAAGTCAGCGGTTTGATCTGCGCCTTAAAAAAAATTATTTAATAGAAGATCAAATTCATTTAATATATATTTGCTTTCTTCAGATATAGATTTCTTTTATATAACGGTTCAGGTGTGTATAGTCACACAACGTTTATATTAGAGTGTAATAGAGGCTATTAGTAATGTCATTTGATAATAATTTGGAAGGTTACAATGTTGTAAGCTCAATGATCCGTCAATTTTGGGATCCATCTTCAAATACATTTGCAACAAAGGAGTTTTGTAATGGGTCTTTAGATGGGAAATTCAACTGTTGGTCAATGGGAGTAGCACTACATGCAATTGGAGATTGTGCAATTGCATATCCTGAACTGACTAAACCCATTGTTAAACCTGCCGTTGATGCAGCCCTGAGGTACCGTAATAAAGAAAAGGGAGGATATTCAGCATTTTATCATGGTGGCGCCCACTCAGGAGATGGTGATATCTACTACGACGATGATGCCCACCTTTTAAGAGGGTTCATTGCATGCTATGAAGGTACAAAAGATGAACAATATTTGATGATTGCCAAAGATTTAATGAGATTTATAATGACTGGAATCACTGAACATCAGTATTGGAAAGTGAAAGGGATGAAATGGCATATAAATAAGAGTTATATGGCTACAATATCAAATTGTGTAAGTGCAACATGTGCTTTAAAGTTGATGAAACATGAAAGGGGAGAAATGGAAAGAAATCAGTTGTATAATTTTGCAAAAACTTGTTTAAATTTTATTTGGACAAGAATGTTAGATAAAGAAGATGGATTGGTTATGGACGGTGTTGGGCTAGATTCGGAAAATTTGGATCGTACCAAATGGAGTTACAACACTGGGAATACATTGACTGCAATATGTCTCATATATCAAGTTGATGGAGATAAAGAGTGGATCGGTAAAGCGAAAACATTGGCAGAGGCAGCCACGCATAGAGGTAAACCTTTATTCGATAGAGATTATGGCGATTGGAATAAAAGATTTTATTGGGGTCCTTCATATTTTGTTCAATTGTTGATAGAAGGACTAGCTGACTATGTGATCACTTTTGGTGAGAGCCATGCGCCAGAATCTACTAAAAAATGTTGTATAAATGAAATTGAGAGACATTTATCTTATTTCCGCAAGTATTGTTATGATCCAAACGATGGATTGTATTACATACATTTTGATATATACAAGTTGAGCGAAGATATATATAATCGATACAAAACTGAATTCAAAGGTCACAAGAATTTTGATCCCAACCATGAAGAGAGATTAGGAGGTTTAGACAATAAAAATGTTAGAGATCGTCCTATGCGTAAGTGTTTAATAGGAGCAGGCTCTGCAGCTAGAATTTTTCTTCAAGGTGGACGAGTTATTCCTAGAATGAATCCAGTTTCCGTTTGAATGATTCCCATACAGAAATTTACTGAAGCAAATACACTAAAATATATCCTATTATGACAAATTTGAAATTATATATATTAATATAAAAAGAAATTTCTATAAAATTCTAAATATTGATTTTTGATAATTTAAATGCAGGAGTTGATGGTAATTCATCGACAGGTCTTTCAACAACTGTAAGTTCATCATCTGATAATTTTCCAACATATAATAAACTTTTATAAGTATTGGTAAACCAGTAAGCTTTACTATCTGGATTTTGTTTTTCTAGCTTTTGTTTTTCCTTAGATCCATCTGCCTTATTGAATGATCCATTTCTATTTCTCTTCTTTCCTAATTGTTGAGTTTGTGTTGTAGATGTAAGGTTATGATTAGAATCAAAGAATGCTAACCAGTTAGATCCATAAATCCAGAATCTTTTTGAATTTTCAAATATACCGTATGGTTGACCACCTAAAGTAACAAATTGTTGTGGTAAACGCTCACTATTTAATTTTGACCAAGTAGTTTGTAAATCTTTATCATTTTCAGAGACATTGAATTCAAATAATTTATGGTCAAAAGTTGTAACTAATAAAGTGTTATAACTAGTGAAATTAATAGCGGTTGGAATTTCATTAATTTTAACCAATTTTCTAACAGTTTTAGTTTCCAAGTTTATTAATTCTATAGTACCGTCAAATTTAGATAGAGCAGCTATATTACCTTCTTTATTAATTTCAAGCGTTGTGAAACTGTGTAAATGTTCAAATTGATTATTGGAGTATGAAACATCATCACTCATTTCATATTCTGTTGGTATTTGTTTATCATCAAATTCAGATAAATCATCTTCGTTATCTTCATCGTCATTAACATTGAAAACTAAACTTATAACTTCATTATCATAGTTGACTAAAACTATACGGTTTGAATTATCAGAAAATTTAATTAATTTAGCACCCATGTTTAATAATAAATCAGAGATAACTTTAACTGGTTGTAACTTAGAACCATGATCAGCTTCTATTAATTCAAAAATTTTAGTTGAAGTTGGTCTTGAAACAGCTAAATATCTACCATTTTGTGAAATTGCGACAGAAGTAATATTATCATCATCTGAGAGTGTCAATTTACAAATTAATTTCTTTGATTGATCTTCTAAAAATTTCCAAATTTTAATCTGTTGACCTTGCCACATTATTAATAATCTTTTATCTTCATTTATCACTATGTTTTTATTAATTGGATTTATTGGTAATTTATAAGTGGTACTATTTTGGAAATTTTCAATTGAATTAACTACCAATATTCTTTCAACACCTCCACTAACTAATAAATCTAAATTCTTTGATTGATAAGATGATAAAGCTCTAATATCATTACCATGAACTAATCTATTTGAAGAATTAACCCATTTTGATGAATTTTTACCAGATTTAACATAGTTAAAATTGAAAATTTTTCTATCAACACCAGCTGTGAAAACTGCAGAATTTGATGCATCAACTGTTAAACATAAAACATCAGCATCATGAACTGTAAAAGATTGTTGCAAGACAAGATGTTTTAAGTCCCAAAATTTAACAGAACCTGTAGAATCACCAGAGACAAGTTGACCAATGGAAGGGATTGAAGCTAATGACCAAACTAAAGTACTTTCAGTTTTAGCTTTATCAACTCTTAAAGTTTGAATTAATCTACCTTTATTTTCTCCTGAATATTCCCAGCATCGTATTCTACCATCGGCACAACCACCAAAAATTAAATTATCACCAACCCAACAAAGACTTAAAACTCTTGACTGTTGTCTTTGTAAAATCATTTCATGTTCCATAACACCTCTACCACCTGATATATCAATAACTACAACAGATCCATCATCACATCCAACTGCAACTTTAGTTTGACTTTGATTAATAGCACTTGACCAAATTATACCTGCATTACAGTCGTGATTCTTCACAGGTGAATTTTTACATAAATCCCATTCTGTTAAATAAGTTGAACCTCCAATACTGAATAATCTTGGAATTGATGTATTATTACTGTTGTTGTTATTATCTTCAATTTCTGATGCCCATATTAAACCTTCAATTGATTGATTCTTACCACCATTTATAGTTGTTTCCAATAACCACTTTGAATTATTATTACGTGGATTCCAAATTTCAATTGAACCATCAGATCTACCAACTGCTAATCTTAAATTTTTAGGACTTAATTCATTACCTGTAGTTGAAGGATGAGAGAAACAGGTACTTGTAATAGTTTCTGGTGTATAATCAACAAATCTACAACGATGAATATCCATGGTTAAATCTATTTTTATAAGGTTGTTTTGGTTTATACTATCTTATATACCTATATATGTATCTACTATAACTTATACTGCTATTATTTGTAGTAGCATTTAAATTTACAAGTAAGAAAATAAAATTTTTCAAAAAAAAAAGAAAAAAAAAAAAAAAAAAAAAAAAAAAAA
>JAJLSX010000084.1:0-10798 GCA_030567815.1 Ogataea piceae | reverse complement strand
CTCTTAATAAAATATTTTTTAAAATAAACAAAATTTGTGTGTGTACGTACGTGCAATAACAGACAGACTGTAGACAAATAAATATATATATGTACAAGTATAACTGTACAAACTATAGAGGTATAGTATCTATCATTGTAGTATAGAATATATGATACATGGTAATGTGTGTGAATATTTATATATATAATATATATATACATAGTGATAATAAGAGTCAATATACAATTGATATAAACGGAGTCCTAATGGGGCCATATCATTCGAGCACTCCGATGTCGTACGCGGATTTTAAATTTCTGTGTGTGTGTGATTTTTCAATTTTAAAAATTTATGGGGGAGGGGGAAAATATTGTAAATTTTACCGGGTGGTCGGGTTTATCTCAAGAGGGTCTCGTCCCTGGTCATTATTAAGACATTTGTTCGGTTAGCAATTTTATTAATGTTGTAAATTTGTAAAGTTTTATATATAAAGTAAATTGTGAATCGTGAATGGGGTATATGGTGTATGAGTCTATAGTTCTTTAAGTGGGTATAGTGATATATAATGAGAGTATTATCATCTGCAAAGGTGTTGGTGGTCAATAGACCAATAATAACTACCATTCAAAAGAGATTTCAAAGTGTACAATTTTCACCATTGGAGAAGTATAATGATCAAGTATTAAAGGGTAAACTTAGAGATGATCAGTATCAACGTGGTATACTTGCCAGTTTAGAAGGTTTACATTCACAATTAAAGACATATAATCCACCAAAAGTTTCTGAACCAAGTATTGACGATTTAAAACCAAAGACTGGGCTATCAAAAATTATTGGATCAATGTTTGGTAAATCAAGAAGCAATAAAACTGAAGAGAGTAAAGATCAAGGTATTGATAGTATACCACATGGTATATATCTATATGGAGATGTTGGATGTGGTAAAACAATGTTGATGGATTTATTTTATGATACAATTCCATCACATTTAACAAAGAGAAGATTACACTTTCATCAGTTTATGCAAAATTTACACAAGAGATCACATCAATTGAAGCAACAACATGGAGGTAAACAAGATATTGACGTTATACCATTACTGGCATGGGAATTGTCACAAAATTCAACAATTTTATGTTTCGATGAGTTTCAAGTTACAGATGTGGCAGATGCAATGTTATTACGTCGTTTAATTAATTTAGTACTAAGATCTGATCATGGACTAATTTTATTTGCAACTTCAAATAGAGCACCAGATGATTTATACATAAATGGTATTCAAAGAGAATCATTTATTCCTTGTATTCAATTGATTAAAAAAGTGACAAATGTTATTTATTTAAATTCTCCAACTGACTATCGTAAAATTCCAAGACCAATGTCTTCAGTTTACTATACACCAAAACCAGGTATTAAATTTGATTCACCAGCTTCAAAGAAACAACAACTTGAACATATCAACACATGGTATGAATATTTCTCTCAAGGTCATGAAAAGGAAAAAAATATACCACTAAAGATTTGGGGTAGGGAATTTATAGTTCCAATTTGTTCACCTCCATACGTTGCTCAATTTACATTTGATGAATTATGTGGTCAACCACTAGCAGCAGGTGATTATTTAACTTTGGCAACTTCTTTTAAATCAATTATAGTGACAGATATCCCATATATGAGTGTTAATATTAGAGATAAAGTTAGAAGATTTATTACATTTTTAGATGCAGTTTATGATAATCATGGTAAAATTGCAGTTACAGCTGCTGCTCCATTTAACGATATCTTTGTTGAACCTGAAGATATTGCAGCTGGGAATTTTGCGCTAAATACAAAACTAGATAGTGAAGTTGATGATCATTATGAAAATGATGACCTTGTTAAAAATCATGGGTTTGATAAAAAAATTGCTAAAAAAGCTGCAATGTTTGGTAATTTAGATGAAGAAAGATTTGCATTTGCAAGAGCTTTAAGTAGATTAAGTCATATGAGTACTCAAGATTGGGTTGATGACGATACACATTAGATTATTTCTTTAGACGATATTCACTTATTTTATTTATTATATTATATTAATTTTTATACACAGTATTATTATACATTATTCGATATCAGATAGATCTAAATCGATTTGATCTTTATTAACTTCGGTTGATTCCTCCTTTTTAGGTTCAGTTTCACCCATTGTAAAAGTTGTCACTTTTGGTCCTTCTGAAGATGCAACAAATCCAACTGGATTCTTACTCTCTTCCTCTTTACGTTTTATTAAGAGTGGTTTAATAACATTTGAAATGTGTCTCTTGTATCTTAACATTTCTTTGTAACTTTCTTCATTTCCATTTTCAAGTTCAAATTGTTTCCAAAGATCCCATATATTTTCTTTATCTTCTTCTTTCTTACTGAATTGAAGAACCAATTGAACACCAAATTTGAAAATCTCTCTACATCTTTGTAATTGTTTAAATTTCAACTCAACGTTAACAAACCCAATAATTATAGTATCTAGGAATCCATGAGTTACAACAGATATCTCTCTTAATGCATCCTCGTAGATTGGTCTAGTAGCATCCAAATTTTGATATTTGGTAGTCTTGGATATTAGTAATGTATAGAGTTCTAATTTCTCGGTATCATACTTTGAATCAGATATAGCTTTTTTATAAATTTTCAATGATTTAACTTTAGAGCCTATTGTTTCTTCAAATTTCGCGTATTGGATATATATAGATTTTGATAGATCATTAGGACAATTAGCTAGTGCTTGCTCAAATAGGTCACGTATGATTTCAATATTTATATTCAAGGTTGATTGCAATTCAACTATTTTCTCCAAGTATCTATTCCAAATTTCAAAAACAGTTGGAAATCTAAATACTGATATACCTCTTTCGTATATCTGGAATGATTTTTCGTAAAGATCATTCTCCTGTAAGAATGACGCATAGTTGATTATCGTTAAAGGAGTGGCTAGTTTCAAGTCGATAACTTGGTCATAAACTTCACAGGTATCTTTCAAATCACCTGAACTTTCCACTAAGTCTAAGTAAAAATTCCATAGTTTGATTGATTTATGAACTCTTAGTTGTGGTTTCAATTCCACATCATTATAATAAATCTTGCGAGAGTCAACTTTGGAATCTTCAGGAATTTGAACAGCTTTTTTTATTACAATTAAAGCTTGATCCAAATCATTATTTCTAATCTCCATTTCACACCATTCCGTCCATATAGTAACCAAGTCATCAACTTCTCTGAAAGATGCTTTCACTGATGTATTGAATATTGATCTTGCAGTTTGAACGTCGTGGTGCTTATCGTAAAGATTTGCATAATTGATCCACAGTTTTGATAATAGACCAGTTTTATCAGAAACTTTTTGGGGATTGATAGAAGTTAATGCTTTTGAATAAAGGTCTAATATTTTATCAAGTTGAGTCTCTTCGTCGTATAATTCAATTCTATTGATCCATTCTTGAACATTGTTAATATTTTGACGAAGAAGAACATCATTCAATAAGAATTTTCTACGGTTAAGTAAATCTTCAAATCTTTGAAATAAAATATTTAAATCAATGTTTAACAATTTGATCTTATCTTCATCTGAATTGAAATCCTGTTCAAGTTTATCGATCTTATTGGCAAGTTTACTAACTCTTGAATCTTCAAACTCAACGTATGCATCATATATAACTGTGAAATCTCTAAGTGTGATTGATTTAACTAGACCAGTTTCGAAAACATCAATGACATTTAGGTATTGCTTCAAATTGATCCAATAACTTGCCAATTTAACGGTAAATTTGCCTAATTGATCAGGAAATTTATCAGTTATCGAATTGAAAATTTTCAAAACTTTGTTATCGTATATTTTTGTATCTTCAATTTTACAAAATTTAGGTAAATTGATAAGTGAATCAAAGTACACGGCGTATAAATCAAGCTCAGATTTTGTAGATTGAACCAAGAATTTTGTATTTTGTGAAAGTTTACCCAAAATGGATTCTAAATCTTTCAATTGATCTACAGTGGAAAGTTTCTCGACAAGTTGATCTAAAATTATATCAAGGTCAATACCATTTTCACTGGTTGTATCTTCTTCTTCTTCTTCTTCTTCTTCTTCTTCTTCTTCTTCTTCTTCTTCTTCTTCTTCTTCATTTTGATCCACCACTGGAGGTTTATAACTATGTTCAGTCAAATTGAATCTGTACTCAAAGTATCTATAATATATTAAAAAGCAAGTTTTATCACCTACTATATCTGCAAATTTCAGAAACAAACTCCAAATTCTTTCATGTTGTACAATTGGTAAAACTTGTAAAGCTTCATTGAATCTTTCTCTAATGTAACTTATATCTATAACAGAGATATGATCAACCAAAAACTGTAAAAAATTGATCCAGACATTTGGGAATTTATTCAATGTGATTAAACATCTATCAAAGAGTTCAATCACTATAGTGACCTCATTAAAGTTATGTTGTTTCAATATAGACACTCTATATTTAAGGTATATCATCCATAGCTTATAAGACCTACTAAACATACTAACCGATCTATTCATCAAAGCTACCTGACTATCTATCGACGAGTCATTGTCTTGTTTGAATCTGATATACCGTATCCAATTATCAATCTCATATGGCTCCTTGACAATTGTCTGTTCAAAAGGTAAATCCTCATCTGATATATAACTCAATAAACTCATTTCTCACATATATGACCCCTTTTGAATCAATACCAATGTAAAAACAACAAGTATAAGTGACAAATGATATAAATTTATAAGTAAAATTTAAACAAAAGAAAAGAAAAGGAAAAAAAAAAGATTATGTGAAAATAGACTTATATAATATATTACATAAGTTTTTACCCGGAAAGAGGAAAAAACAAAAATAACAAAAAAAAAAGGAAATTTGAAATAAAACTTATCGCCAAAGTGCAGAAAGCAGCACTTTATCAATTTTACACAATTTTTTATTGATTTAATGATAAAAAAGAATAATTTATTCACATTTTTTACTATATTGTACCATTATAATATCGCAATAAACATATCAATTCTACAATGTCAGGTGCTGCTAATAGGTAAGTGGGTTCCTTTTTTTTCTAATTCCCCAATATGTGTGTGTATATACTAACAATTTATTTGGCTGTTTATAATATAGAGAGCAAGTGTTTGCAACCCGTATGACATTAGCTGTCATGAAGGGTAAATTAAAGGGTGCACAACAAGGTCATTCATTATTAAAGAGAAAATCAGAAGCATTGACGAAAAGATTCAGAGAAATTACAAAAAGAATAGATGATGCAAAGAGAAAGATGGGTAGAGTTATGCAAACCGCAGCATTTTCACTAGCTGAAGTTTCATATGCAACTGGTGGTAATATTGGATATCAAGTTCAAGAAAGTGTCAATAAAGCTAGATTTAAAGTTAAAGCTAGATCTGAAAATGTTTCAGGTGTTCATTTACCACAATTTGAACCCGACATTAATGAATCAATTAATGATTTTAAAATGACAGGTTTAGGTAGAGGTGGTCAACAAGTTCAAAAAGCCAGAGATGTTTATGCTAGATCTGTTCAAACTTTAGTTGATTTAGCAAGTTTACAAACTGCATTTGTTATATTAGATGAAGTTATTAAAGTGACGAATAGAAGAGTTAATGCAATTGAACATGTTATTATACCAAGAACTGAAAATACAATTGCTTATATTAATTCAGAATTGGATGAAATAGATAGAGAAGAATTTTATAGATTAAAGAAAGTTCAAGAAAAGAAACAAATTGAAAATGCAAAGACAGATGCTGAAAATGCAGTTAAAAAAGCTGCTGCAGTTGCCCAAGCTGAAGCTGAAAAATTAGAAGCTGCTGAAAAGGCAGGTTTAGCTAAATTAACAAATGAAGATGTTGGTGATTTAACTGCAGAAAAGGAAGATGATGTTATCTTTTAATAGTGCTTGTACAAGTTGAAAAAAAAAAGATTAAAAACAATACAAAAAACATAAAAGCAAAAACGAAAAAAAAAAAAACAGTCTTATACATTGGTCTCCCTCTATTTTTCTTTCCCTCTTTTATTACTTAAATATATTTATATCGCATTACCAATAATAATAATAATAATAATAAACAAATAAAGCTTATTTTCGAAGTTATATCTAACTTCTAAAATAAGTAAAAACCATCGGAGTATGATTGTAAGATAATTATATAAATCTACTGTATTATAGTTATTTAGGCTGATATTGCGTCATATACGTATAACCTTCAATCCCCGATGTCTCTATCAGCTCTCCCTTTCTCTCTCTCTTATTATAATTTTTTTTACAGGTACGCGTATGCCTGCGGGCGCTGTACGTATAAAATTGCCTCCCTTCCGTGTAAATCAATAGATAACACCGGGCTGTTCACATATTTTCCTTTTTGGTATGCACCCGGTGAAGTGGGGGTGAAGTAGTTTTAATTGGCACTTGCATGACTAAGAGATTTGCATGTGGCCCTTTCAAACAGCGAGCTAGCGTATACTGTGTCCACTGTCTATATAGCTTACCAGTTTACCCCACAATTTTTTATGTGGTCATTCGAAATTCCTCTAGCAAAATTTCAATTTACTAATCAACTAAACGTATTTGTATAAATACTGATCTATTTCTTTCTTTATTTCATTATTGCTCTTTTTATCACTGTTAGTTTGATACAGTATCAATTTACAATTACAAATATACATATACAGCACATACAATGAGTTTACTATCAGCACTATTTAGACGTCATCCAACATTTATTGGTTTAACTGGAGGATTGATAACTCCACTATTTATACTAGGTATTATTTTACCAAAATCAGATAACTTAATTTATCATCAGGATGAAGAGAAAGTTCTTAGAACTCTAAGGAAGAATTTATCAGATTTAAATTCAAGGCTAGGTGAATTAGATCAATTTGTGACTAGTCATCGTCATTAAACAGTGTACATTTACATTAAATACATACACAGAAATGTCTAATGCTTCTTCTTATTCCTTCCACATTTGATGGGTTTCAATTTTACAGAGATTGGTCTGGACCTATCATGAAACACCCGCTTAACTTTATTCGTATCAATCAGATACTTCTATCCTCTATATACATACATATATATATATATATATATATATCAAATTCGCAATCATATACTATATCAAACTATTATTATAAAACTAGTTGTAAATACGTAAAGTTAAGCTATAACATTTTCGATACTACAATTATTATTTAGGTGTTTAATTGTATTTCTCTCTCTCTCTCTCTCTCTCTCTCTCTTATGCGCTCAAATGGAAATTTCCGGAAATATTTACTCAGCCATTATAATGCACATAGCCACATCCATATCGACATATTGTGGCGCTTTTTTCCACAATATACTATATTTCTTCCCATCTTGATCCACCTCCCTCTTTTCCTTGACATAAAAAGCCTGGCTAGCTCAATCGGTAGAGCGTGTGACTCTTAATCACAAGGTTGCGGGTTCAAGCCCCGCGTTGGGCTTCTCAACATTTTTTTAAGAAAATATTTATTTTTTTATATTACTCATCTTGTCCCAAACATTTGACTATTTTATTTATCCAACAAATTTTTATTGACATAACCAGCCTGGCTAGCTCAATCGGTAGAGCGTGTGACTCTTAATCACAAGGTTGCGGGTTCAAGCCCCGCGTTGGGCTTTTAGTTTTTTTTTTACTATATTTTATATATTTAACACAGCCTTAAATATTCGGTATTAAATGCTTATAATGGAATAATAATTAATAATTTTCCATTAGTGGAATCATTTTTAAAGAAAAAAATAAAAAAAATTCCAAGGGAAAAAATAAAAAATAAAAAAATTCGAAAGGGAAAGAAACATTTTGTGGAGTTTTAAATAAAGGATAAAAGTGTTGTTGCTATAAGCAATTTTATGCGATAAATGATAATATATATCTATATTGTCATATTACTTGAATTTTTTTTTTTCACTGTTTTTTTTCAATTTTTTTGATGTCGAATTGAATCGAATTTTAGTATAAATTGTGAATAATTTCCTTATTTAACATGTTTCAGTGTTTATTCTGAGTATGTGTGTATATATTTTTTCTCTTTTTCTTTTTTTTTCTTCTTTTCATCATTAAATATTTCTATATATATATATTTATATCAAAAATGTCTGGTCCAGTTCCTGAATATAACTTATCCTCAGCTAAATCTCAAGAGTATGAACATGAGTATGCAGCTCATAACTATCATCCATTACCTGTTGTTTTCTCTAAAGCTTTAGGTGCTAAAGTTTGGGATCCAGAAGGAAAAGAATATTTAGATTTCTTATCAGCTTATTCAGCAGTTAATCAAGGTCACTGTCATCCAAGAATTATTAATGCTTTAGTTGAACAAGCACAAAAATTAACTTTATCTTCAAGAGCTTTTTCAAATGATATCTTTGGTACCTATGCCAAATATATTACCGAATATTTTGACTATGAATGTTTCTTACCAATGAATACCGGTATGGAAGCTGTTGAAAGTGCTTTAAAAATTGCTAGAAGATGGGGTTATATGAAGAAGGGTATTCCAGCAAATGAATCAATCATTCTAAGTTGTGAAAATAATTTCCATGGTAGATCATTAGCTATTGTTTCAATGTCAACTGATCCTGAAGCTAGAACTAATTTTGGTCCATTTTTAGATAATATTGGACCTGTCATTCCAGGTACAGATGGTAAATTATTAAGATATGGTAATATTGAAGATGTTGAATTAGCTTTCAAAAATGCAGGTGATAAAATTGCCGCTATTTTAATTGAACCAATTCAAGGAGAAGCTGGTATTGTTGTTCCACCAATTGATTATTTCCCTAAAGTTAAAGCTTTATGTAAGAAATATAATGTTTTATTAATTGCCGATGAAATTCAAACTGGTATTGCTAGAACTGGTAAATTATTATGTTGGGAACATTATTTACCAAAAGAAGATAAACCAGATATGGTTTTATTAGGTAAAGCTATTTCAGGTGGTGTCTTACCAGTTTCAGCAGTTTTATCTTCAAAAGAAATTATGCATACTTTAGATCCAGGTTCTCATGGTTCAACATATGGTGGTAATCCATTAGCTTCAAGAGTTGCCATTGAAGCTTTACAAGTTGTTAAAGATGAAAAATTAGTTGAAAGAGCTGAAGAATTAGGTGCATTCTTACAAGCTGAATTAACAAAATTAAAGGATGAATCAAATGGTATTATTAGTGAAGTTAGAGGTAAAGGTTTATTATGTGCCATTGTTATTGATGAATCAAAGACTAATGGTAAAAGTGCATGGGATTTATGTTTATTAATGAAAGATCATGGTGTCCTAGCTAAACCAACACATGAACATATTATTAGATTAGCTCCTCCATTAGTTATCTCTAAAGAAGATTTATTGAAAGGTGTTGATAGTATCAGAAAATCTTTAGTTGATTTACCAAATGTTGCTAAAACTGCTCATTGATTTATTTATTTATATATACTCTTAATTAAAATATCTATATCCCCTTCTTCTTCATAAACATTTATATGATTGTAAAATTTGTAATGTTCTTTTCTTCTTCAAAGTGCGCATTTTTGTATAATTTTTCCCCACGCAACGCGTAGATTTTCAACTCTTATTTTTTTACAAATTTCCCAACTAAGTAACAGAAGGATTACAATGTTATATAATATAATTAGTGCAATCAATTGAAATAAAGCTATAAAAAAGGGAAGGTGTACGAAAATGATACACCATACATCATGAATACTCAGTAGAAAGAAAAGAGTACTTTGATAAATAAAGATAATCATAGCCACAGAATGTGTAACTAGAAAAAAATATCACAGAAAAGAAAACAAACAAAAAAAACAAAAACCAAATAATATAAAAACCTAATGACAAACAAAAAGAAAAAGAAAATTGTGTGAATGAGATAGAAAAACATGAATAATATAATAGATTCAACAAATTGAAATCAATTTATGGAAAAATATAATCTTCTGTTATCAATTAAATAATCAATGAAATGGCAAAGATAAAGAATCCGACAAATGCAGAAGACAGACTTGAAACTTTAACTGAACCAGCAGAACCTTCAAGAATAGATGAAATCGTAGATGTGGAAGAAGCGGTTGATAATGAAGATGTTACTAGAGAAACAGCGGTTGATAATGTTTGACTTGTTTGAGAAATCCCATTAGCACTGGCAGTTTCACTAGAATATGTAGAAACATATTCCTCTTCATTAGCAGCGGCAGATGCCATAGTTGATGCGTCAGTGGTTGAAGTAGTGGCAGCTGAAGTGGTTGCATCAGTAGCGGAAGTATTTTCAGCTGAAGTGGTTGTTGCATCAGTAGTAGAAGTACTTTCAGTTGAATAAGTAGCGGAAGTAGTAGAATCCGATGAAGCGGTTGAATCAGCTGTAGCTGCGTCAGTTGAATCGGCATTAGCTGAGTTAGTTGAACCAGTTGTAGCTGCGTCAGTTGAATCGGCATTAGCTGAGTTAGTTGAACCAGCTGTAGCTGCGTTAGTTGAATCGGCATTAGCTGAGTTAGTTGAACCAGCTGTAGCTGCGTCAGTTGAATCGGCATTAGCTGAGTTAGTTGAACCAGCTGTAGCTGCGTCAGTTGAATCGGCATTAGCTGAGTTAGTTGAACCAGCTGTAGCTGCGTCAGTTGAATCGGCATTAGCTGAGTTAGTTGAACCAGTTGTAGCTGCGTCAGTTGAATCGGCATTAGCTGAGTTAGTTGAACCAGTTGTAGCTGCGTCAGTTGAATCGGCATTAGCTGAGTTAGTTGAACCAG